>WAAB01016923.1:306744-342686 GCA_013389865.1 Piaya cayana | reverse complement strand
CCCCGCCCGGCCCGCCCCGCGCAACATGGCGCCCGCGCCGCCCCCGCCGCAGAGATACACGGGGCGGGCCCGGCGGGGCGGCGGCACCGCGGCGGAGGGGGTGTGCCCGGCTGAGGGAGCCCCTCCTGTAAGAGACGGCCCTGTACCTGTCTGAGGGACCTGTCCACTCCTGTGAGGGACATCCCTGTCCTCATCAGAGGGATAGGTCTTCTGCGAGGGACAGCCCTGTCCTCGTATGAGGGACGTGTCCCCATCACAGAGACATGTCCCTCCTGTGAGCGATGTGTCCCCTCCTGTAAGGGACATCAATGTCCCCATGTGAGGGATGTGTCCCTTTCTGTAAAGGACGTCCCTCTTCCTGTGTGAGGGACCTGTCCCCTCATGTAAGGGACATCCTTGACCCCATGTGAGGGATGTGTCCCCTCCTGTAAGGAACATCAATGTCCCCATGTGAGGGATGTGTCCCTTCCTGTAAGGAACATCAATGTCCCCATGTGAGGGATGTGTCCCTTCCTGTAAAGGACGTTCCTGTGCGAGGGACATGTCCCCTCCTGTGAGGGACCTGCTCCTTCCCGTGTGAAGACTGTGTCCCCTCGTGTGAGGGACATCCCTATCTCTGTGAGGGATGTGCCCATCCCCACATGAGAGACAGGTGCCCTTGTGTGAGGAACTTGCCCATCCCCATGTTGAGGACTTGTCCCCTTGTGTGAGGGACATGGCTGTCCTCATGTGAGGGATGCATCCTCTCGTGCAAGGGCATCACTGTCACCATGTGAGGCTGCAAGGTTCTCAGTGCAAGTGGCACCAAGTTTAGTGGCTTCAGGGATGTTTGGGGTTTTTTTTACTGTGTGGATGAGAAAGGTTTTCCCCTTTCCCAAGACCGCAGCCCCTGCCGCTTGGCTCCATCCACAGGCACCTGGGCACATGGCAGGGATGTACCTGGTCAAGTCCTGTGCCCTCAGCCACCCACCAGGTGAGGCACTCACGCTGCCTCAAGTTGCAGTTTTTTCTTCCAGCACCTATGAAAAAAAACCCAAAACAAAAATGTTTTTCCTAAAGAAAACTCCATTCAGGGCCCTTGCATCAGGGTGGTTCATTAGTGCCTCAGCCTTGCGACTGAGCTGTTGGTTTGATCTCAATCAACTAATATCGCAGCCTAATCCACTGGAGCTTGTAATAGGCTTAGGAATAACAAGGGTTTATGTCCTCATTAGTGTTTGGTGCGTCGCGGCGGGGGAAACATCCTTGCCCACCCCCTATTGAAGAAGAGGGATGGCACCTGAGGCGAGGCAAGGCAGCCTGGGCACTAATAGGGAAGAAAGAACTCTGCAGGGGAGGAAAACAGAATAAATTTGGGAAATGGGGTAATTTAGGATGGGGTAGGGAAGGACAGGGAGAACTCAGGACATTCAGTGCCATACACGTCCCAGCTCCAAGAGCTTCCCATGCTGCTATGCTGGAGAGGCTGCAGGACAGAGTTAGTCATCTGGGGAGCAGGAGGACCCCGTGCCAACATCGCAGTCATAGAATCACCCCTCGAGTAGCCTCTCTGTTGTTCTCCAAAAGACATATAAGTTAACAGCAGGATGGATTCACACCACAGATGGGTTTCATCTGCTCACTCAGCCCTTGCTCCCCGCACTGCAGAATCCATGTGCTCTCTCTAACACTCCTGGGGAGCCAAGCACGCTTTCACCCCAAAAGGGAAGCATAATAAGGTTGTGCAAAGTCCCACAGTCAGAAATTTGAGTGGTGGCTTTGGAGCCACACATTGCTTTGGGTAGCACAGGTCATCTACACAGCAAGGTAGATGTCAGAGGACACGTGTTGACTCCAGACACAGGAGGTCTGGGGACCTCGAGGGAGTCCAGCTCCCACTGCGGAGGGCACCAGCTGCAGATGGGGCTGTGGCATCCCACGTGCTGCTGGCACAGCGCTGAATCCTGGCATCACCAGTGCTTTGCCTTCGCCCAGTGCCCTCTGTTCCTGCGCTCCCCCACTGACAATGACCGCCACCGGCTCTCACCCACCACTGATGGTGACAGATGGTCCCCTATCAATTAACATTAGTATAAATGAAGGGGTGGGGAGAACGCATGCTGCCCACTGATTTGGGGTTTGACTGCAAGCTCCCACTCCCATAGAAACCAGGCAAACAGAGTCCAAGTGCAGGGTGTGCAAACACACCTGACATGTCCCCAAACCACCTCTCACCATCCTCACAGGTGATGCCTCCCTTCCACCTGCACAGGAGCTGAGGGATCACCTCCAAGGATGGTGACTCCACCACCACCCCAGGCAGCTGTTCAAGGGTATAAGAACCTTTTTGGTGGAGAAATTTTTCCTAATGTCCAATCTGAACCTGCCCTGGTAGTTTGAGGCCATTTCCTCTTGTCCTATCACCTACCACTTAGGAGAAGCTGGCATATTAATTCATAAACTCCATATGGTTCCTTAACATTTATAATCTGCTATGATTAACTCAGCCACCACAAAAATCCTCCAGCTTGGCCAGTCCAGCACACACCAGCACTGGTGGGGCTGTGGCTATGCCAGCTGTGCTCCACAGGGATTTATGTTGTCCCTCTCCAGGCCCTCCCGGCACCATCAGGCTAATGCTGACCGGCAGAGCAGCTCCAGCCCCACAGGCAGCTCTCAGAAAAAAACCTCATCTAATAATGAGCAGAGCAGCACCCACATGTGACAGGAATCAGCTTTGCAAGGCCCCCACTGCAGCTCCTCAAATTAGGGACTTGTTGTGAAGAAACCCAATCAAGAGAGAGGTGATGCTTTTAAAAAAAATGTAAGGCTTTCGAGTTTATTTGTTCTGATTACCCAGCTGACAGCTGAGAGGAAGAGGAGAAAATCATCAGAGTATTACTGCCACAAAATAGTTGTAATTGAATCATTCTAGACAATAAAGCAGAGGCGTAGGTCACAGGCAGAGCATCACCCCCCTGGTACCAGCCTCCCAACAGCTCTCACTGCTGCACCACAATAAAAACACACCAATACAGGGAGATGCTGCTCCAGTAGTGGCCTATTATGGCTAATGGCAGCACAAGCATGTTATCTGTGCCTGTCACCCGTGCGCAGAGCAGGAACTGCAGAGCAGGCTTGGGGATAATAAGTTTACGTGCTGGGCTTTGATTCCCTGGGATGCACGAGGGCCTTTCCAGGGCAGTGGGTGTAGCTCTTCCCTGAGATTCCCATGGCTGGCTGTCCCTCTGCTCCTCCAGCCCTGGCTGTGGTGACAGCATGGTGGTGGCACAGATGAGGTGACACTCACTCTGTACCTGGGACATGGGGGCAACCCCCAAGGTGTGCAGTTTAACGAAGTGCAGGCTACAAACCCAGACCCAGAGAGACACTGATCCAAGGCAACCCCCAAAGCAGCATGCACAGGGCTAAGGTTTTGGAACAGACAACCACAGCAAAAATGTGATTCATTAGCTCTCGATACAGACCGTTAAACCCTTACCGTGGGCCTTGCTGCCTCGGCAGTCCTGCTGGGAGCCAGCTGAGGCTGCACGTGCCTTGCGGGAAGCTACAAACTGCTGAGTCCAACTCTGCCAAACCCCTGCTCTGGAGCAGTGAGGCTGGCCATGTCCCTGGAGTGGGTGGCTGTGCCACTAGCAAGGGCTGCTGCTTTCCATTACTCCTTGTGTGCCAGCATTACAACAGGGAAACACAATGCAAGAAGCTGAAAACTACTGCATTGCTCCCATTTGAAGATCATCACCCACCACTTTACCTTAGAGGGCAGCAGGCACCCAAGGCACTCCCATCGATTCAGACCCGCCAGGACAGGACAGAGCAGGTAGGGCTACATTCACACTAGTCCAGTTTAAGACATTTTTATTCTCCTGCTTGTTACACTTAGTGTTTAAGAAAATACAGGATCCCTTTTGACATTCATACATTTTTACAGGGGAAAAATAGGTTTCTCTACGAGGGTGGTTATTAAGTTTGGGCATTCCCAAGCTGACTCCAGGAGGTCCTCATCCCCCTTGGCTGCTAGGCCAACCCCCTCCATTCCCAAGCATCTCTGCTCCAGTGCCCAGAGTCCAGGCCTGCAGAGCAGAGCTTGTATCATCACCTCAAGCTAGAAAAAAACCACAGTGCCCAGTGTTTCCAGTTCTGTTTTCCCATAGCTCCTACACTGGATACTGCAAAGGAAGAGCTGGGGACAGGAAGTGACCAGACTGCACACAGGAATATCTAAGAGACCCAAGTTAGTGTGTGTGACTATCTGTAGCAGGGAAAGAGGTTAATCCCAATGGCTAGAAACCTAGAGGAAATATAAATAAGGGTACCCCACACTCGTGCATAGTCACAAACAGCTACTGGACACCAGGCTCGCACTGCCACATGGAGAGGGAGGGCAGCGAGGCAGAGGTACTATGAAGCTCAAGGCAAGAAATCCACACGCTTCACGAACAGAGCGCGCCTGCCCACACGCAGCCCCAGACAGTGCTGTGAGAGAGGTGGCAAGCAGCAGCTTTCACCTGGCAGGACATGCCTATGCACTGTGTCCAGGCCAAAAGCTTTCTAAGGGCAGCATCACCCACATGGCTGATGCTTCTAGGCTGCCACGGTGTGCAAGAAATTCAGATTTAAACATCACTATAGAAAGCAGATTGAAAAAAGCAGCTGCTAGAGTAAGACCTCTATGACCCTAAGTGGGCTGCTACCCAGAGGCAAAGCTGAGAGCCAGGAGGGAGTGAAAGGCTCACTAGACAAGGCGTTAGACAGCGAGCGAGCTACCTCCCCATGGCAGGGCTGCAGCACATTGGCACTAGCAGCAGGAAACAAAACAGATGTTACGAAAGCTTCTTCCAAGCACCAGCGGACTCCACTTGGTCACAGCAGGGAGAGATGCACATGGAAAAGAAGTGATACTCTAAGGCAAAGGCCTTTCTTTTCTGGACCTTGGGACACCAGTGCAGCTAAACACCATCCCCCACCCCGACTGCTAAGTCCCTCATGAGTTCTCTGCCCTTCCCGCTAACACCAGCTGCCTAAATACCTCCTGCCCGAGTCTTGCAGGCAAACCACGCGCCAGCGCCCATCTCACTCTGCCTTCCCCCGGGGCACCAGGCCCCAGGGGCACCCTCTGCCCTTTCTGCCACTGGCGTCTCGAAAGGGCTGGTGAACACTGTCCCAACCTTAGGCCTCGCACAGAGGGATATAAGGTATGAGCTGTACTGGAAAGGAATGGGGAGAAAGTGTCAACAAGAGACATTGTCGATCCAAGTGGTTCAAACTCCAGTTCAAGCCAAGGGGCGGTTAGCTGGTACCGGGAGAGATTTCTGGGAACTCCTTATAAATCTCCAAGATGATCAGTTTGTCCATCTGGCACTGCTGGTCCTCCTCCTCCTCCCCTAGGATGCGCTGCAAGATGCCCTGCAGGTCGGAGAGGCGGTGCTGGTGCTGCAGATAGGGTGTGGAGCGGATGATGGCGTGCATCAGAGACAGATACTCCATCCTTAGCTGCCAAGTGGGAGGGGAGACAAAACACAGAGCACAATGAAAGGTTTAAAGTGAGATAAACAAGCATGCCAGCCTCCATTACAGCATGAGCACAGCAACAGCTGCTGCTGTGCTACCAGCCAGAGAGCAACTCCAGAGGCACCTGCTTTTCCTTAAGGCTCATTAGTAGCTTTGGAAAACTCTGCTTATCCCACAGCAACCCAGTGCTGCTTCTCACCCACTCTCAAATATGCACACATCCCATGCCTCTTTCACGACCAAAACAAAGATCCCTCCTGCTTCTACTACTCGCAGACAGTCCCTGTTCCCTGAGGTCCCTGGATAGTATGCTGCAGACCACAGCCTGGCAGATCTTTCTTCAAACATGCCTTTCTACTGCTGCGTGCCAGACAGGATAAATTCCCCCTTCCTCCTCAGCCCCAAAGGTTGATTTGAGCGCCTATAAATGTTGTGCCAATCCCAAGACTCCACTCTTGCCTGCATCAGCAGGCCCCACAGAGGGCCAGGAGAAACACCCTTGCTTTGGGACTGTGCTCTGTTCCCTACTGCTTCCCCAGTCCTGTGGGCACCTTGTCTCCTGGGGAGAGATCAGCAATCTGCCGCACCAGGATGTCTATCAGGACCATCATGTCCGTGTGGTAGAAGATGCTGGCCGTATCCTTGCTGGCAAAGATGTCCTGCAGAAACTTCAGCACTGAGTGTGGTGGCTGAGGCTGATGCTTGAAGATACAAACTGGATCATCTGGGGGAGGCAGAGAGACTGTACTGAGCCACATACACCCTGTTGCCCAGCTCCTCCATCTTCAGTGCACATCCCTGCGTTAGACCCTAAAGGCTTTGGAGAGGTGCTGCCCCTGGCCCCAGCCAGATTTTGTGCTGGCAGACCTCAGTGCCTCGCACAAAGCTGCGTAATGATGGCAGCTCTGCAGGGTACCAAGCAGAGACCAAACTCATTAGTATTAGCATTAATCATTGTTTGTTTCACCTACCATCCCAGGTGAAAGCTTATTAGCACATCCAGTGCTCTCTTGTTTTGCTCAATGAGCTACCACTCATTTTCTCTCTGGTTTATTAAGTTTGGTTCAATGAACCTTGTGAAAAGCCCACCAGAGCCTGTACCAGAAACAAGCTTTCACCACACAGGCCAAGCCAGTACCATCCCAAAGCAGGAAAAGGAAGACCTCCCAGTTTAAATGATCCTGTTCTCTTCCACCATGCATCCCTGCAGACCCCAAGAGGGGATCTGGGATGCTGCTGCCTCCTGGCACCCAGCAGTTGTCAGGAAGGCAGGCACAAGCATCTTCATTAGGTTGTAGCCCCACCTCTTTCTTCTCACAACCCTCTCAGTAAGGTGATCCCTGCAGGGAATCTGGCAGGGAAAGGGCTTAACAAAGGCTTTGGGAGGAGGCCAGACAGAAGAGCACTGAGATGCTGGCTGCCCTCAAGCTGATATAGTGTGGAGACAATGATTTGCAATCCCAAAGCGAACCAAAACCAGAGTAAGATGAGCTGCAAGTATCACAGGATGAGTTATTTACCAGCAAATCAACAAAATGAATCTCAGGCAAAGCCCCTGTGCTCCAGAAGGCATTAGAAAGCACAATAGTGGCATGCAGCGCAGGCAGAAATACCTGGCACCACTCTTCCTGTGGAGATTTCCAGCTTTCTAGCAATCTGCTTTGCAAAAGCTCTACACGTACAGTGGATTTTACTCCGTACCTGGAGCAGACACAAACCTAACCCTCTGCTGGTGATTCTGAAATGGGAAGTCCCCCTCTAAGCAGCATTTCAGAAGGCAAGATCTCCCTCTGTATCCATCCCCTAGGACTGATGATTGCCAGAATGGGCTGAGGCTTTTCTTCCAGGCAAGAGCTTGCTTACATTGCAGCCAGCCACACTGTAAGATGGGGCTGATCTGACCCAGAGGGATGAAGGGACCAGTCTGCAATGGAAATGCCAGCCCAGAGGCCTCTACTCTCTCCCTAGATGCCACCAGCATCGCTTTATTCTTTGTGCAGCTCCATCCTCAGCAATGCAGCCCCCCACCCTCAGAAACTCACCAGGAAGCAGCATGTCCTGCCTGAGCCAACAGCTCCTCAGCTACCTGCATCTCTGATACATCCCACACCCCACCCCTTAGTGAGCACCAGGCTCACGTCTCTTAGACACCCCTTGCCAGGCATGAAATAGTGCCACAAACACTCACCTCCCCTGTTCAGCAGCAGCAGCAGCTTTTCTGTGAAAGTCTTGACATTTGAGTGCTTGCTTATTGTAGTCATGATCACACTGTGTTCTGGAACTAAGGAAGAAAGCTGTTCAGCACATCCCTTTGCTTCCTGAAGACCGCAGTAATTAAAAAATACAGTGGAGGACTCCTATTTTGCATCAGTGCTTTGGGCGAGCCACATTCTATCAGAGCTATGAAAAGTTTCAGCCCCACAGAATAGGTGGGGCAGGGAGAGGGAAGGTGAAAGAAATCTGGAAAGAGTGCAGGAAACACTTGGGACTTTGTGCGTTCTGATTCACATGTGAACTTCAGTCCACCCAGCCAAGTACTGGGAAATACCTTACAAAGGAGTTTTTTAACTGGACCACTGAGCTCCACAATAGATCAATCTTACAGACAGAATAAAAATTCAATCCACTAATAAGCAACCTGTACATCATTTAACATGTTTTTAGCATCAGAGAACACGTCTCTGCTCTTGGCTGCACCCTAGGTGGGCAACACCCCCCAGAAACCCACTGCTCGTCATGCATTATTGACTAATTATTGCAGCCAGGAAGTATATGGGTAACTGTGAAAAGGGATAATGAATGAAAGCAGCAGAGACCATATTTAATCAGTCTCTGTGCAATCAACTTTCACATGAAATTAGAAACTTTCACATACATTTTAATGAAGTGCAACTCAAAATAACAGGTAAATTATTGGACATGTCCTTGCTGCTTTATCCTCCCCTCTCTCCACGAAGCAAAGAATAAAGCCAAGAAGCAGAATAAGAGAAAGTAATTCACTAAAGACAATGGGAGCAACAGGAGATTTTTGGGTTGAGGAGTGGTCTCTCTCAGCAGGACCCGGAACTACTCTTCTTATTCCAAAAACAGGCTTCAAAACTTGCAGTCAGTGAGAGTGCAAATCCCCTTTCTCTAGGGACCAGAAGTGCTGTCTGCTCTCATGGAGCTCAGCAGGGGAGGGAGGACAGAGAACAAGGACGCTCAGGAGAGAACGCAGCTCAGGCCAACACTGAATGGCTCCAACACACAGACACTGAATGAGCTTCAAGTGGTGCAGCTAGGTAACCAGGAGGTTCATCAGGACCTACAGAAAGCAGAGGACTTTTTCTGAACTGGTTCCAAGAAATGCCCACTGAAGCATCTTTCTCTCCCAAATCAGCTATGCCTATGAGTTAATTCTACTCATGTTCTGCAAGAGCAGCTCAGCAACTGCTTTGATCAAGACAGTGTGGAAGTAGAGAAATCTGCTGGGCTTCACAGAGCCACTGTGCCCCAAAGGGGGCGTTGAAGATGGGCTCTGAGATAATTTTTTCCCTCTAGGGTTTTGCACAACATTTAAACACATTGTATTGCCAGAGGCTAGTGGAGCTGGAGAGGTTATCACAGCACCATGAAGACCTGGTGAGATCCTCCCTCACCATTTTTCATGTCTTCAATGCTCCAGATCACTGAAATCCTGCCAAGGCAGAGCAGCATCAAACCAACCTGGAATGTGGAGATTGAAGGCTAGAAGGACATTGACAAATAAGTCAGGCAGTTGGTCGGTGGTGTCCGAGGGCAGCCCATCCTCAATCACATCCAGCAGGAACTGTACAAACTGAGAGTTGAGATGTTCTGTGCAAGGAGAAAGAGGGGCATTTACAGCACAGTGAAAATGAGCCAAGCAACAAGGGACCGTGTAAACCATTTCTCCATGCTTTTATGCTTCAAAGACATCAGTGGAGTGCCAGCATCAGCCTCCAGGGAATCAGCAGCCCTGCAAGCGGACTACACAGACCACTGAAGTATCTTTGTGAGCAAGACAAGCAGCTCAGAGAACTATCCACATGCAGGGGAATGCTGAAAGTCAGTCCCCCACTAGCAATTTCTTGGCGTAAATAAAACACTAAATCCTGCTCTAGCTGTTGTCCCAGCACCACTGCTGCCAATGAAGGCATCAGGCAGAAAGAGATTTGTATTCTTGACCACTGGTTTAATCCATCTATTTGAAAAAAGTAATCATCCAGATCATTAGTAATAACCCATTTTTCAATTTAGTGATTAAGAAAGCTCAAGAGCTCATGCAAATAAGTCCACCTGCAGGAAATAATTGCCACGGTTATACAAGAGGAGAAAAGCAGGAGGTGTGGAAGCTCATTCCACAGTCTCTACTGCACTGGCTTAATTCGTGTATGTGTTTACCAAGGTGTTAAGGTGAAGCTGCTGAGGAGATGCTTATAACAATCGCTACTGCATTTCTAGGATAACTGAGCCCAGAGTCTCCCAAAGAAAGGGAATATAACACGGCCAGGGGAAGAAGCAGGCAGTACTTTCTGGTTGGACTGAGAGGACAAAAAGAGGCCACATTACACAGCTGACAGCTTCAGTGGGCTTGGGCTTCCACAGAGTCATCTGGGCTCTCAGCCTCATCAGCAGACAGAACGTCTCCAGGGCAAGTAAGAGGTGCATGCTTTCACAAAGGGCAGAGACAAAACAAAACGCAGCTTAGTCACAATGAAGGGCAAATCCATGTCTTCTGCAGCACGGTATCAATCCTCTGCTGCTCCAACACAAGTTTGTGATGCTCTCTCCTGAAATCTGGCATCTTAGCCTAGTGTTTAAGCAGACAGGCTCCACTGATAAAGAATAGTCCCTCCACTATGTCACGAGGGTCCATTTTCATGTCTACTGTCCTATCAAGCCTTAAGCACAAGCAGCTCTTACCATAGTGATGATATGGCAGGGGTTCCCCCATGGAGAACATCATTGCCAGCACCAGTGCAGAGTAGCACATCTTTTGATGATCTGCAAGACAAAGGTCCTGCCATTAGGTCTTCTCAGGATGTGAAACATTTCCCCAGCTGCAGCTGGGAAGTCATGCGTTAAAAACTGATAAGACTGTTCCTTGTTCCTGTATTGACTGAGCTATAACGGTGTTTTTCCCCCTGTTTAAGCACACCACATGCCTCTGTGCCACGCGTTTCCAAAGCAATTTAAAAATAATCACAACCAGAATTCTATATTTTTTCCCCCTCCACTTAAAAGGATCTGGGCAAACTTGATCTGAATAATTAAAAGCCTCCCCTGCACAGTCCCAGGACACATCCCATAGTTATATAATTACTGAACCCAGAAAAAGCATCCATCTGGCCACCTTGAAATACCGCCTGTTCCAACCAACACCACCCCCGGACAGCGATGCTTCTTGTTACCGTCGCTGCACTGCTCTACTTTCGCTACCTCAGCTCTGCCTGGAGGTATAAAAGGTCTCTGGGGAGACCAGATCACTGCTCACGACTTGGGCTGCGCATCTGCCCACCTCCCAGGCCACACGTGTCTCCAGCATTAATCCGTCCCAAAGCCTGCTAGTCCAACACAATCTTTGCTGGCAACAGCTCTACGTGAATACTCCACAGAACCACAGCCAGTGCCTTTCCTGAATTTTAATTAATGGATAACCACAGTGAGTATTTGCAGATGGAAAAGGAGAAAAAAAAGTCATGCATTAGGATCTATGTCATAATAAAATGTAGCCTGCATCCAGTTCATCAAGTCTGAAGATGACAGAAAAAGGAATATTATTTTTATAAATAGCCTGAGGGCATTTGTTGTAAGAAAACTGAGGGTCTACTTATAAAAAAATGACCTCAACTACTTTTCATTAGAGGAGGAAGCTCCTCAATGTACGATGCTTCTCCCAACATTACTGCTTCCCTGAACAATACACGCTGGATCCAGTTCTCCCTCCAACCCCTTAAGATACCTCACTCCACCATGCACTAAATTAATCCACCTCTGAGCACGTGCACCCTGCAGTTTGGTTTTACTGCACAAGCTGATGCCTTCATTGTCACCAGATACTCCTGGACCTGGCCAAAGAACTTGAAACATTTGGTAGCTTTTGGATTTACTCTTAGCACAGAGGGGAAATGCTGGAGAACCATTCCAGCCTTGTGCTCCTGGGAAGTCAGCATTAAAAGCAAAGCCTCTGTAAACAAAGAACGTACAGACTTGGTCAGAACTCCACAAGAAGCCTGAGTTTTCAAACAGCAAATACTTTGAGTAAAAATAGATCACTGGGGGCTTAACCAGAGATACTACAGCATTAACAAGATTAAGAATTTGTAGGAGAGCACTCTAGGCCATGTGGCAGCAAAGGAAAGCTGGAAGCTGGTGTTTACTCGCAGTAAATGAAGGGTGAGGATATTCAATGACTTAAATATAATTCATACTTATATTAGAAGCTCTCAGCTATAAGGTGTCAGTGATGCTAAAGCTCACTGCAACAGAAAAAGAACCTGACAAACTGTTCTCCACATGATTTTTACATTCTTTCCTCCACAGCTTCAGAAGTTGGGTATCGGAGGCAGGATCCTGCTTCAGGCAGACACAGGGACCTGCTGTTCCCATATTTCTAGTTCAGGCTTTCAGGAACAAAATATTTTCTCTCATCACATCAGGAACAATGAAATAATAGACTGAGAATCAGAACCCAGTGAGAAACACACGGTTTTAGAAAATATGGAGAAAGAGATTAATTAGAGGTGGGGGGAGGGTAGTTTTACACATCCTTGGCTCATCTGCCATGAACTGATGTCCATTCATCTTGGCTGACAGCAGACTCCATTGCTAGGTGGCAAATCTTGTCGGATTTGCCTAAGATCGCTGAATTAAAGGATGCTGAAACCAGTCAGAAAGCTGAGCTCAGTGAAAATCCAGATTAACCCAGTGCACTTGCTCAGCACAAACTCTACAAGTTTTTGGAGTGTCCCAGTTTGCAGCCAGATTTACCCAAGACTCACTGGGCCAGTCAAAGCACAGCTGTTTTTTTTTCTTTCCAGAGCAGCACCAGTGATCACAAGAAAGTAAATAGCATTAATACAAACCCTCCTGAAGCAGAGGGACTCTGCTGACAACAGACGAATAAGCATCACTTAAGTGGCCGTGAAGGGCAGGAAAGATGTGACTGCTCACCAGCCTGCATTTCTGAATCCTGCTGAGGTACTGGTGAGAAAGCTGCTGTTATGTATGAAAGATAATTCCCAGAGGCCTTCAAAGACCTTGGTTCCAGCCTTTAAACACAGCAGTGCAAAACCTGGGCAGTGGGAGCAGACAGAATTGTCTGTAACTCAAATAAAAACGAGCCCAGCAGCTGATTTGCACGTACACTGAGCTGCAACAGAGGAGAAAGTCACGATTACAAACTGGATTATCCCTGTCTGTTTTCTTTGGAATTGTTCTGGCTAATTCTGCCTTGCTGTGGCTTATTATAAGCTCTTCTAACAGTGGAAGATGTGCAGGGCAGCTGCAGCAGAGGGAAGTGGCTGTCCAGAAGCAATAAGACCCAGGCATCTGGCAGAAGAACTGGCCAGCAGCCAACACGCCTGCATCAACCCCAGGGTAAAGTGCCTTCTCATCAAAGGCACCCAGCATGCGCGTATAAAGCTTCTGCCTCGGCTGCTCTTCAGTAACAAGCCAGGAGGGATCCCACAGAGCTGCTGCAGCCAGCTCAATGCTCCCCAGTTGCTTAATGCTGGCACCGATTGCTCTGGCCCCCGCCATCCGCAGAAGGGATTAGCTATTCCATGGTATGTCACAGATCCGCTATTCCCCAGATGTTATTATCAAAATAAGCTCAAGTCATCCTAGGATTCAATGTCGTGTTTTCACACAAGCTACTGCCTGCCATTTGCTGGCAGGACACGGAGCAGTGAGGACCAGAACAGCAGGAGGGAACTACTAATGCCCTAAAACATCTCTGAAGGACACGTTTGGGTCAAGGATGGCTACTTCCCTGTAGCCCTGCTGTGAAGGCCAAGAGGACTAGATGCTGCAGAGATGACATTTGTTCAAGTGCCAGCCATTGGCTTAACACAAGGGAGGTAGCTCAGGATCAGGACACCAATTTGGGAGGCTCCTGTAATCAACAGTGGAAAAAGCCTCTCACCTTGAGATGGAGATAAGGAAAGAAAAGATACTGCAGAGCTGCAGATCAGTAATTTGGAGGACACAAACCCACTTCCACTGCAATGCTTTTCAGGTACCCAAAGCAGAGCTAGCACTTGCTGGGAGACAGGCCTGCCTCAACCAGAAGTGCTGCATGATCAGCAAACGTGAGCAGAAGTCACCTAGTCAGAGCTCCATGCACCATCATATCAAGATGCTGAGGGAGCTGTGCTATCTGGGATGACACAGCCCCTGGAGAAACAGCAAAACTGCAGCCAGGCAAGGAATAAGAAGGACGACCAGCCTGCCCTGCCTGCAGGAAGGCAACTCAGGGAACAGAGAAGATGACTAAAGCCTGTTTGGATACAATGCAGAAGATGCTCACCTGGAGACAGTCTTTACGAATTAGTGATGGATGCATGACAAAGTTTATTTTCAGCAGCACAAAAATCAGGAGTAATGTTGCCATAGAAGCAGAGTCATAGTCTCATAACCAAGCAATATTTGCTTCTTGGGCAGTAAAAGCTCTGCCTAGAGAAGAAGCTTCTCATGCATAACTAGATAAGACACCAAGAGCATGATAAGTTCACTGCATAGAATTGATAAGCTGCAGCAGCACAAAGAGAAAGTGTAGCTAACACAGGCTAATAACGATCTCGGTTTCTCTCCACACCACCAGTGGTGTGCCCTGCCATGAGCTTAAACACTGTTCCTCAGGCACTCCACACCCTTTGAAATACCCACACTTCAAAGCTCCCAAGCAAAGACATCTCCAAGAAGTGATGTAGGTCATTAAGGGCACACTCAAGAGCCAGAGAGCCTCGCACCACTGGACTGAAACATCCCCTCCCATGCATTCTCCACTTACAACTGTAATAACCTGAATAACTTTAAAAAAAGACACCATTCTCCCCTGAGCACTGGGCACGTAGAGCACTCGGGGGCCACTAGTACCACTGTAAATCATCTAATGGAAAGACACATTCCTGGGGAGCTGGGTACAGCAGCTCTGGCTCACCCTGTGTATGAGTCTGCATGTCCCGCGCCAGCTCCATCGGCAGCACAGAGTTTACAAGTGTTGAGATGACTGCAGCATCCAAGTTGCACATGGCTCCAAAGCACTTCAACAGCAGCAGCCGTAACGGCACCCTGTGTTCCTGCAAAAACAATTTATTAGATGAAACAATGTCCCAGTTTTGGGCTTACTCTAAGGTAGAGACATAACTGGGTAGAAGTTCCTACTGTTGGGAAGCACAGGCATTGAAGGCAAAACTTCCGTTTCTTCCTCTGAATACTCATTTCCTTCCTCGCTCCCAAGGCTTCTATTCACAACCTACTTTCCTAAGCAAAGCTATTTCCTAATGCACAAGAGTGCATCAATTAGAGCCATCACAGCCTGTCAGCTTTCCCAAGGCATCCTCAGAAATTCTTCTTCTAGGTACTAGTGATGCCAATTCTGTCCCGCAGTAGAGCTAACAAAAGCAGCAAGCTTTACCCTTCAGTGCTAGCTACCACTTCGAAGGCTACAGCAGCCTCTGCTCTTCCATACAACTTGTGTGCGTGGCATTGACATTTGCCAGCAGAAGGGGTGTGCTGGAACTCCTTCTAGTTCACAGAACTGTCCTATCCAGGAGGAACATCTTGCCTATATTCCTCATAGCAACCCTGCTCTTTCGCACCTTCAGGAAAACCTCAAAAAGAGAAATTTGATGCATTCTACCACCTTACCATTTGATAATAGGCGACGAGGGACAGGACAGATTCAAACTCATTCTTCTTGCACATTTTCTTGCAGACTTCTGGGTCTGCATCTGTCTGGAAGGAAGAATGAACATGTCAGCCCAGGAGCACATCAAAACAACAAGGTACCTGCTGCAGGGACCTGGAGGGAGGCCAGCTGCTTTCAGATCTCAGTAGCCCCAGTCCAAACATCTCACAAAGAAACTGAAGGCAGAGCACAAAGACAGCTTGAGAACTGCCACCCTGCAGATTCTGCATCAAAGTGAATTCTTAAGAAACGCCTCTGCCATACAGCATGTCTTGGGCTGAAAACATCTAAAAAACCCATGATCTAAGCAGCACCTTGATGCAGTTACAGAGAGCGTCTCTAGCACCGCTCCTATCAGGAGAAGCATTGTACATCTCATACCACCCCAAAAATAGAAGGAAATGGTTGCACATTTGGAGGTGAGGACTTATATTCTCCTTTGATAGGCAAATACTACAGTTACCATGAAGAATGGCTCAGTACCTCTATTCAGAACAGCTCTGTAAAGCAGAGTGGAAAGCAGCTTAAGAGCGCTGCAGATCCCAGACAGGACAGCAGGGCTTCACACCAACAGTAAAGGATGCACAGGAAACCTGTGCCCTCTGAAAGAACAGGGCCAATGGCAACACAGAGGCAAAGAAGGTCAGAAAAAAGGAACTTTACCAGCACTGTCTGCTCTGCCTGTAAAGAGAGAAATTTACTCACCAGGATACGAAGCAGCTCCTCCAAGTAGCAGCAGATGACATTCTCATCCTCATAGAGCGCCCAGCTGCGCTGCTGAGCATCGTCCTTGTGTCTGGCCAGATCCGCGAAGATCACCTCCAGCCGCTGCTCATCGTGGCAGATCTGTCCCGAGGGCAGCCCAGCACTCAAATTCTGCACGATAGCAAACCCACTGGTTAGTGAGGTCGTGACAGCTAGCTGTTGTTTGGGTGCCTGTTTCCTCTAATCTGTGTCTTGGGACTGGCAGTTGACCTCATTCAGTCAAGAGCTGGCAGCAAAAAACCAGCAAGTTTAATCCACAGACATTAACTTCAGCTCTCAGACTTTTGGGGCCTCTACCTGCCTCCTCTCCTTGCACAGTTAATGCAGTGAATGAACTAAAATAGGTGCCAGGACTGGTGCACGGTCAGAAAGACTTCAACTCCAAGCTGTCACCAACCTGCTGGACCATTAGCTGTCTTTCAAAGGTGTTAAAGAGCCCAGAAAACCTCACTCAAACAAAGCCATACCTCTTTTTTTCCTTATTGCATTTAATAACCTAAGGCTGATCAGGGCAAGTCAATGTTCCCAAAGCCATAGGAATTTGTACCCGAGTGCCTCCTAGATCACATAATTGTAACCTCTTAGCACACAGGCACATCACAAACTTTCCTACTTTCCTTCACAGTAAACCAGAGGGTGTTTGCAGATCACCACTGGCTGCCCATGCATCCTGGGGAAGGTGAACGCTGCAGCAAGGGGAACGCTCACTTCCTATAAGAGAGGAACTTGAGGCAATAAGCCAACTCAGATGATCACAGCCCTCTACACATTTTGAAACACTTCAAGGAAAACCCAAATTGCTTTGACAGAGTACTACACTCAGTGCCTTCCTAGAGGGCAGCCAACTACACCACATCTTTCACAAAAACAGGCCAGTGTGCCAAGACCATGGGGCCACACAACCTCAGAGAACCCAAAGGTACTCTACTACATCCCCACAAAACAAGTAAAACACAGGGTTTTTCCTGGGTGTGGGCATCAAGCAAGTGTTCAGAAGCCCTTCAGAGGACACACTGCAGTCTGTGAAAATCATCATGAGAATGGTGAAAGCCAAGAGCACTGCCAGGCAGCAGCTTTGCTCAGCTCCAGGCTCACCCTTGGGAACATAAATGTGTCCTGGCACACAAAAGCACCTTCCTGCACAACTGCCTTCATGAAGGAGAAGTTCCCTTCACTGCCCCTTCCCTCCAGCATGAAAGGTACAGACCTTTTAATCCTTGACTTGGGAGCAAACACTTGCACGGTACTCTACATGCCAACTGCCATCCTCTGCAGCAGGGATGGGAACCAATTTATCTTGGGCTAGGCTGGTTGTGCTTTCTTCCAAGCAGCAGAGCTCACCTGCTGTTCATCGGAGCTCTGCATCTGGTAGGTACAATGCAGCTTAACTCAGCAAATCTTGCTGCACACACTCCTTTCTGAAATTGCCATCATCTGCATCCCCACCACATTCAGTTCATACATAACCCTTGCCATGAAGGTTCCATTGTTCAGTTGTCTTTCTTACACTTCTCTCTCCTTCAAGAAAGAAAGCAGAGTACTCAGACAGCAGTTAACCTGCCCTAACAGCTGTTGTGGCCTGTGACGCAGGACAACCCCCTAAAACTTACATATTTATCATACGAACTATCTGGTTTTATGAAAGCAGAGCAAGAAGAGGAGACCAGCATGCGTAACTGGCTGATTACAGGTGATTAGCACCAACACCATTAAGAGAGGCAGACACTAATTTGTAGAAGAACTCAAATTATATACACAAAGGTTTGGCAGCAGTGACAACAAGCAGCAGGTGATCAGCAAAGTGGAAGAGAACAGAGCTGTGAAGTTTGAACAGAAAACCCGCTCACTGACACTAAGCCCTTAACAACTTTTGGATGAAGCTGTTTTGCAGTGTGCAATAGAAAGTCACAATTGTTCAGTGTGAAAACGCCTTTACCGTTACTAGCCAAGACACTCTGCTGCTGCAGTGCCTTCTCCTAGAAACCTGGAGAAGACTTAATTCTGTCTTGGCACAGCTCCTTCCAACAGGCCAGCTATGTGGCCAGCTATAGCAAGCCTTTAAAGAAAACCATCACACTAAAAGCAAAGCAGAACAACTTTGTATGAAGACACAAGCCCACGTTTTGTGTCAGTGGCAACGAACACAGCATCACACACCCATGACACGAGCAGCTTGTGCCATGGAAGACTGGCAGTCGCAGAGGCAGCGCCCTTCCTGCAGACCTTCTACCCTCCAGCCCTTTCTAGGAAAACCACTCCAGGTTTAACAGTGATGTCTCATCTGCTTTACTGGAGACAGAATTGTTAGTCATTTGCTTTGGGGCATTTAAGGTGTGAATGAATTAGGACTTCAATTCAGTATGTCAATTATATCATAAAAATGTATTATTGTTGTTGCTGCCCATTACATAAATTTTGTCAGGTAATGAAGGAAGGAGCACGCTGGTTTAACACAAGCCTCTGTGTGCTCTTAACATTTTGGTAAGCTGTGGATGACATGGCAGAAAACCAGGTAACCAACTGTGATGGAGGACGGCAGCTTTCAGGAGCTAAGCACAAATGTAAATCTCCCACTGAATGGTGACTTTCAGAGAAGCAAATACGTTAGTCAAGAGACTCGCTTAGTCTTGCTACCTCCTCCTCTCTTTAGGTCCTGCAACACTGCAGTGTCACCTCCCCGTCCTCACGTGTCCCAGCGCTCTCCGTGTCTGTACCTTGCTCACACCCTTCTTGCCAGAGCAGTGCAGGGTTGGTACTTCCTCAGCCTGCTGCTGGGATGTCTTTTTGGACAAGCATTTTAACGATTACTCGATTTAATGATCACTCTATTCAGCCTCTTATCACTAATCTGCTTCCTCCAATCCTTCATCTGCAGCCCTCAGGACTCCACCGAGCATCAAGCTCCTAATGGACTTGGATGAGATCAATCCATTAACAAGCTCTTCAATCCTACTGTTGTAACGGCACCAGGCATCGTCTCAATGCACTCTCAGCACTCTTCTCAGCCCTCCCACCACCGGGGTCAGGTCTCTGCTTATCAAACATCTTGGCAGCTACTTCCCCCTGCAGCCTTGTCATATGGTCGTTTCCAGGAATCTGCTGGAGAGCCAATAAGGAGGAGGAGGATTTGGTACTTCTAACAATGTCACTTTGCATTATCTTGCTGTTTCAAACAGGTCCCTCCTCAGACCTCGGCAGAAAAAAAACGATGATGGGATTTTGTTCCTGCTGAACAGTCAAAAAACAATTTGGGAACCTCATCGCACCCACAGTGCTTAGAGGTGGTCAACGTCTGCCACGAAAACCCAAACACCATCCTCAGAAGATCTTCCTCCCATTTTTTACTCACCCTCTCCCACGCCTCCCTCCCCACCACATCAACAAGCATGGTGGATCATCACTGCTGTGGGTGCACACACGGACCAGCCACTTTCCTCCAGATGAGCTCAGATCTGCCTCAGGTAAACCATACAGCAGCTTTTTACACACATTTCAGGAGCACCACTCTGGGAATTACCCCTGCTCCGGGTGACAAACCCTTCCCATAGAGCACCAGCTGCAAAAACCAAGTGGCTAACACTGCTCTCAACACACACAGACTGCCAGGCTCCTCGACAGCCGCTGGACTAGATGAAACATGGTACAAGAGAAACACCCAACTTCAGCTGCGCCAAGCTCTTCAGGACAGGCCTTTCACACACTGTCTTGCAGCAGCAGCAGGCTGGGCACCCCATGGGCACAGCCCTGCTCAGTAAGGTCGCTGCAGCCTTCACTTTTCAGATGTCCCAGCCACTTGCAGCCCAGTGAACATTTTCTCCTCAGACGTACTCATTGCCAGCGCTCTCCGGGTGAGTGCGACCCATCTACAGCTGAATCTTTGCTGTGTGCAAAGACTCTGGCACAGACCTTCATCAAGGCTCCTTGAGCAATTACTGAGCAAAGGACTTGCCTAAGCATTAATGCATTCCTCCCACTATCCAGATCCACTTTTGTTACAGTATTTCACAAAGGAGCCCTATGCAGACACGCTAACAGCCCAGCCAAAGGAGATAGCCTTGAAAGCATTCATCTAGCCGACCTTCACATTGTTCCATGCACGCAGAGGGACAAAGCTCCTGCAGAGAAAAGCCAAGCCTCAGAGCAGCATTTGTGTCTTGTCAAAAGCAATTCTCCTTTAAGCAGAGCTGAATAAAGGAACAAACACGAGCTGCACGTGAGAGGCAGCCCATGTGGATTCAGGGAAAGCAAGAGGGAGCTTGGTCATGTTAACCGTGAGGTTTGTCAGGGCTCACTGAGGACAACCAGCAGCCACCAGGCACCAGCAATGGGCAGCTGGGAGCAGATCACAGCCCAGCACTAAAAGGGACACCCCCTCCAGAGATGAGTCACCTCCCACACCAACTTCCGAACTTGTTCTTCCATCTCCAACACATCCAAGAACCGTTCAACCCCACCCAGCAGCCTGGGCTGATCTACGAGTCTGAACTGAATTACACACCCTTGTCAGCAGTTTTCAAGCTTAAATTTAAGGCAATCAGAGATGGGTCTGAATAAGTGCAACACGGCAATGCTAATTTAATAAAAGGCAGATAAGTGATTTCTTATCAGAAAGATACCTAGCTTGCGTGTTAGGCAATTTTGCTTGCCTCACACTCGGTTTAATAAATCCTCAAATCGACCTCTCTAGATGAGACATCTACAGTGCCACCCCCTCTTCTCCGATGGGAGATAATTCAGCAGAGCTGAAGGCAATCACACATCACCAATCCATACTAATCCAAGTGATTGTCTAAATGCCTGAAAACCAGGTACCATCTACATTATCTTTAGTTACATTCAAATTTCAAAGAGGTTCTTGTGAAAACCAGCTCCACTGCAGCAATTCCTTTAAAAAGGGGGTTCATTTCTTCTTGCACATCTTGCCTGGCCACCGTACCACCCATCAAATCCAGCTCAAATCCAAGCAAAGGGTCAGTTTCCAAGGCCAGGTCAAATCCTGTCACAGGGAAGCCAGCTGAGCATGTTTGCTTCTGCAGATCAAGGTTCCCCAAGCAATACGGCACCACTGAAGCAGTTTTCCTAATGTGTGAGCACCTCAAAGCCCTCCTTGTCTTTGCTGTTCCCCCGTGTTACCTCTCTAAAAGCAGGGGCATGATGCTGTCCCAGCAGAAGAGTATTTTGTCCTCCTACAAACACAAGCCTTTCCATCACAGAATCAGTCTCTGACATGACTCCAGAGCTGGAGGAGCAGCAAGGTAAATAAGAGGAAAAGTGCCACCGCAATTCAACCTTCAGAAAGCACTGGGAATAAGGAGCAAGGTAATGGATTCTGGAACTGATTTTGTAAATTGGTGATCTGACTTCAAATTAAGACTGGAATAAGAACAGAAAGGAGAGCGCTAATTAAAGAATGTGATAAAAAAAGATTGAAGCACGTATGATACTAACAATGAGCAGAGCACAGCTTTAAATCAAAGCTGATCCCTTGCTCTGTTTTAGGGCATGGAAGTAAAAAAACCTTGAAAAATAAGCAAAAGAAGGGCTGACCATATATTTGCATAGCTTGGGGTGTAGAGGGATTTCAGAAGTTACAAATTAAAGGGAAAAAAAAAAAGCCTTTGACCTAGAACTGACGACTCAGCAACAATTCCACACAAAACCCCTGAGACTGTGGAACTATTTGGTCTAATGAACAACACAAATTCAGCGACAATAATTTGTACCGGTAACTATGCTAGTGAAGCTCTGGCAGTACAGCCACCCCACAGCAACACGTGGCTGCCCTTTTAACTGTCAGAGGTGGTCTTCTGCACCAGGTGAGCCACCTCATCTGAGACCAGCACCTACACGTCAACTCAGATACATCTTCGGCATGGGATATTGAGGAAAAACAGACACTACAACCACATCTAGAACCTGAGCACTGTGCAAGCCCACCCAGGCTCTCTCCTTCTTAAAGCACTGCTGCTGAAGATCAGTATGATGAAGAGCTGCAAAAGGGGACAGGACCTTCTCCTGTTTCTCCATACAGTACCAGGGATTTTTAAGTCCCTCAGATGTCCCAGATGACAGACACTGTATCAGTTATGGGTAGATCTACGCAATGGTCAATCCCTTCTGCATAAACTTGGCACTAAATGGCTTCTGTGGAATTAAGCTTATTGTATGCTGAAAACAGGTATTAAAAAATAAAAATAATATTCAAATCTTGTCCAAAGTCCAAATAACAGAAAAATGAATTTCCTACTGTGCAAGTCAGGGCCAGAACATTTGCCTGAAACAGCTATATTTTTGCTGAATTTTGATCGCATGCTGACACGGTATTGTTATCGAAGCAGGAAGCAATTAACTGTTGGGTTACGGCCACAAACTGAGACCTGATGATTGCTTATAGGCACCTCTATTCAGCGCAGACAGTTAAACAGATTACGATTTGATCTGAAATTTGAACGCCATTAGTTTTCCATATTCAAATGCCCCTGAACAGTTCATTATAATCTTGCCATTAGCAATGGAACTCCAATCTTAGATATTTATATGAAACGTACTCCTTGGGGCTGTATTCAGCAAGTGGGAGCTGAAAATTATTATCCCTGTAACTAAAGTGGAGGGCTGCCCAGGTACACTTCACCATTTCAATGACTGCTGCCAGAAGCATCTTTTTACTTCCCCCCTTGCCTATCTGTAGCAGAGGAAGGAGGCATATGTGACTTTGGGCATAAGGTTTATTTAGAACAAGTTCAAGATAAAGCTCTTCCTCCAGTGGCTGAAAAATTGCTCTTCCATGGTTTCTCAAATAAAGCAGGGCTGATGCACGTGTTAGGAATAATAGAGAGGTTTGCATCTACAGAAATCTAGTTTTCATTGCTCTGGTGAAAGACCAGGCCAGATACGTAGAAGATTTGAGTGCTCCGTCGTCTAAAGAGACAAAAATGAGTGCACACATGTAGTACACGCAGGCATGCTGATTCTACACGGAGGCCATGCAGCACTGTAGAATGAAAGAAGTCTGTACAATGCATTATTTTATAAAAGGTTTCCATAAAGAAGCACTTATTGCAAAGGCTCCATTTTCCTCAGCTTCTATTTGTCACATTCATAATAGAAAATACCTCCTTAGTCACTACTCATTTATTTCTCTGATTATATGCTGCCACAATGGCTCTCCACGAGCCTTCACAGTCAGCAGTCAACAACTCGTGTCAGAGCTTTTTCAGCGTGCCTCAAGTCCCACTCCATCCATTCCCACATTGCTTCATCACTAGCGCTGTTCCTGGGACCTGGAAGGTGACCGTCACCTCCCACCTGATGTGCCCATGTGGTTCAGTTCACTGTCGTTCATCTCATCCCCCCCAGTCTCTCCCCAAACTGCAGTCTCATCTGAAACACTCACCCTTCCACCACCGCCTGCCGCTGCTTCCCAGCACTGAGGCCCCTCTCAGTTGGCTTCACCTCTCAGCCCCAGCTCTAGTTTCAAGGTTAAGCCAAACAGCTGCAGCTCATTTGGGGGAAAACAAAATCACCTGTTTTTTCATTTCCTTGGTTTAAACACCTGGTTCCCTTGCCTAGACACATACCCCTATCTAGGACCTTGCCTCCTTCCTTTGAGATCTCACTGCACTTCTCATCTCAAACATTAGGAGAGCTCACGGAGCTCACAACATCATCTGCTTGATCCTAGTAAGCGGCTGGCAGCAGCCCCCCAGCCCAGCCCTGCATACATTACCTTACTCTCCACCACAGAGATGAGAATCTGTTCCATGATGCTACTGGTTGCTGGAATGGAGGTCTGGATGTGGCCAATGACCACGCCAATGGCCACGCGGGACAGCTCGTAGCTGAGGTGGGTGTTCCTGCGCACCAGCTCAATCAGTTCGGCACCTATTGTCTTGGGCACGGACGCCACCAGACCGCTGGGTTCAGCTGGCACTGGCTCCACCACAGCCGCCTTCTTATCCTCCAGGCAGAGGGAGCTGAAGGCATCCAGGTTTGCAGGTGGGGCTGGAGAAGCTTTCTTCACCTGAGAAGTCTTCTCCCCATCCACGGTGTGGGACCTCTGGGTGCCCCCTTCAGCCGGTGGTGCAGGGGCCGACCTCTTGCTCTGGGGAGATTTGCTGGCCCCATCCTTTGGGGAAGAGCCGTAGCGGGAGTGGCTCACGGAGCCGGTGTCCAAATTACGTGTTATCGTGGTGTGGACACTCCGGCTGGGGACAGGAGGTGGGGTGTTGGCAGGACTGGAGGTGGCCGTCGGGAGAGCAGTGTCTGATACAGAAGAAGCGGTGTATAAGGTATCCAGGGATGTCGTGCTTATAGAGGAGGCGCTAGAAGCTGACCCAGGGATAATTTCAACAGCGTCTGAAAGGGAACAATTAAAAATGCCTTAGCAACAGCATCAAAGGAAAAAAACGGAAAAACACAAATTGCTACAGCGCAGTCCATTAAAAGGCTCATTGTGCATGCGACCAGGGCAGTTTAACTCCTCTTCCTGCCTCACTTATCTCAAAGCAAAATTGTACCAGTTCTCTCTGGAGCTTTCCCGCACAATCACCTCTTTAGAAAGGGGAGAAACTACGCTATTGAGATTAATACCCTTTCAAAGGGCTTAGTGTTTTAAGCAGGGGAAGGGAGGGAGGGACAGGATTAAGGGACAGAGAAGTCTTTTCCCCCAGCTTAGCGAGTGCCTTTTTCTGCCTTCAGGATCCAAGCCCTCACTTTTGAACGATGGTGCCTGAGAACTGCAAGACACCAAAGGCTTCACACACCAGCCCACGCCTCCCTTGTGCACGAAGCTCACCAACTGCACACACAGAACTGACAGTGAAGGAAATGTTTGGCTGACAACACCTCTAGTCTCTCTCTTTCAGCACTCTCCAACATTTGATCACAAGCTCTGAATCCCTGCTCCACTGCTTTCACAACGCTCCACGTTATCTGCTTTACTGTATTTCCCCTCCACCCCTTGCCTCCAGTTTTGACTGGCTCTCGCAGTGATAAGCTGTCCTTCGATTCCAAGGAAAAAAATCCACTACAAGTAAAAAGATGTTAAGATTTTTCTCTCCTTTAACCCTGTCTAATATATATTTCTGGTAAAACTTATCTGTTCATTTCTAGAGAGCAGAAATGTACCCAAGTCTTTCTCTGACTACAAAACCAGTTACTTGGGCTACCTTCATTTAAAGCTTCATGAGAGCAGCTGACGTTGGTGTTGGAGAAGGAGCACAATCCACAGGGAGGCCAGCTCTCAGAGAAGATTATTTCCCCAACACCAAAGGAAGGACCAGACACACGAAATGCCTTTGCTGCACCTCCGCAAGCAACTCCAACCCTTCCTGCCCTGTTGGTCCTGGGAGCCCTCCACTACTCCACCCACCACTCCAAGGTACAAGGTAGGCAAAAACAAGGCCCTTCCCTCCCACACGGTTCAGTGTCCATCTTTTTTCCTCCTCAGAGNGTGCTGGAGAAGGAGCACAATCCAGAGGGAGGCCAGCTCTCAGAGAAGATGATTTCCCCAACACCAAAGGAAGGAGCAGACACAAAAAATGCCTTTGCTGCACCTCCACAAGCAACTCCAACCCTTCCTGCCCTGTTGGTCCTGGGAGCCCTCCACTACTCCATCCACCACTTCACTTCAAGGTAAGCACAAGGTAGGCAAAACCAAGGCCCTTCCCTCCCACAGGGTTCAGCGTCCCTCTTTTTTCCTCCTCAGAGAGCATTCACAAATGATAGCTCCCACCATGCTTCACTAAATCATTATAATGAGTTGAAGGAGAACAACCCTTGTGAATTCCCATGGTGCCTGTGGCAGTAAAACACCCACAAGGATCCTAAATCACCAAGGCTGTGTGGTGGCTTGATTAGCCAAGTGAGCAGGCAGAGAGTTTGCTCCTTGGAAAGCACCACGTTTCCCAGGGCCACTGGCACTAGAGGACAAGGAGGGTGCTGTACCTGGCACCCACCCATACGTGCCAGGCTGCCCAAGCCCTCCAGAGTCACAGAAGGCATGAAAGAGCACTGGCTACCAGCTCATAATCATTAGCATTAAAACCTATAGGGATTTAGGATATATATATATGTATATATAAAAGCTATAGGAATTCAGGATATATATAACACTTACAGGAATTTAGGGGAGAGAGATATTTAATATATATGAATTTAGGAGATTATATATATAAAACCTATAAGAATTTAGGATATGTATAAAAATACCCTGCTAAGGACAAAGCAAAAGCATCCAGGCAACTTGATGGTTCTATCGCCCAGTGTCTATTCTGTGCCCAAGATACAGAAAGCAGTTTCTCCTTACTTTTAACAGAAGCAGCAATCTGTGTGTTCTTGCGTTTCTCTGGAGGTGGGGGGGTGATAGGAGCCGCACGCCGAGGCTGTGGTGGGATCTATAAGGAAAGATTTCAGAACAATCAAAGAAGGTTGGCAATAAAGACATTCTCTGTTATGAAACCCTCTTTCTCATGCACGTAGATTTGTCCTCACAGCTCTCTCATCATTTGGGGAAGTTTTCTCAGGAGGACAGATATAAATAGGCGGCTTCCTAGAAGAACAAAGCAGGACTCAAGCCTGCTTCATCCCCTCCCTGTGACAGGCAAAGCAGCCCTTGTTTAATTGCTGTGTTCAGCAGCACACAGCACACACATCATGTAGACCTGTCAAGCATTTACTCCTCCTTTATTCCAAATGCAATCCCACACACGCACCGTGACTCCACGTTATTCTCAATAGCTCCACGGTGGCTGCAAACAGAGCGCCTATTTAGACACTCTTCTGGAGAGATCCATTACATCAGCTACAGATACCCTTGCAGAAAGACAAAGACAAGGACTGGAAACACGTAAATGCCTTTTCCATGCTTTCAGAGCTATTTCTGCCCATGCAGCGAGAAATTAGGGCTAGACCTTCTGTGCAAGACCCACTGTGAACAGCTTTTGCCACAGATTTGCATCCACATCTGGGGTTTATCCTGGATGTCTCCTCTACTATGAGCACCAAGACAGCAGCAAACAAACTCCAGACCCAGATTCCTTTGCTCATCTTTTCCTGTTGGATCCAAACATCATGATCACAGACATCACTTTCACCAAGAATTACTCCAGTGAGGTGTAACCTCAGGCTTATTCTCTGATGTTGCTGAACACTGTGGCCAAGCTAGGCAGGAGCACACTCCATCAGCACTCTGATCCTCAGATCCTGGTGGCTCAGGGTCAGAAGACTTGGTTTGGGGACTCTTAGGACTTCTGTGATTGACAGCCTATTGTCTGAAACCTGCCTCTGTTTTAATGGGATGCTGGAATCCCCTTCTGCAGCAAAAGCACCCACAGCAGCATGGAAAAGGGAAAGGAGGTGATGGCTTGAATGGCTTAGGCAGCCCAGTTTAAAACCAGCTGGAATCTGCCTACCACGGTGATATCCAGATCACCACATTGTGATGATTTCCCAGGTGTATTTAGCCCTGGAAGAGAAGTTTATCTGTGTCCTGTCAGTCCTGAACAGGGCACAGACCCATATCAGGCCTGGCAGCAAAAAAAACCGCAAGAGGCCTCTGAAAGGTCTCCATCTTAAACAGCTCAAAGCAAGGGGAATGCAAAATGTACTTTTTTTGCCCTGGTTCCAGAAAAGGTAGAAACCTCCTCTAAAATGGGAGCAAAGATATTCCTGGAAAGAAGACAATTCAAGAGCCCCCTGAAATGTTCAAAACTTAATGCCACAAGGTGACAATACGGTGGTTACATCCCTTGTCTGGAGCCCACCAGAAACATGAAGACACAGCAATTGGCACAGCTCACAGTGACTTTTAGAAAAGGATCTACTCCCTTTTTAACCTCACCCAACACCTAATACATCCAAACTTTTCTATGCCACAGAATGAGTTGCCTCTTTACAAGCGCCTTTAGCTGATGGATTAATACAAGATACTTGTGCAGACTCCCAGTGTGAGCTCTTCTGCTCTTGTCAATCTATCCCACATTGTTCTCTGGGTAAAACGCTATATGATACTTGCATACAGCTTAAAAAATTATCTGTGTCAGTCCAAAAAGAGACTGCATAGCTGAGAGGGGCTAAACAGATCAGAAGGGGTCTCTGAATCACATGGCTGGAAGGCTGGTCCCAAATCTGGAAAGCTCAGCTGTGCTAAAAGCAGAACCCCCTCTGCAGAGCAGCACAGCTCATGGCACGAGTCGGAGCTGCTTGGCACGGCTTTGCCGTGATTCCTGGAGCAGTGGGATTTAGCAGACAAGGCAGGCTCGCAGCTTAGAGCAGCAGCGTGACATTATTCGGAGACAGCTAGGGCTGGGTCATTGTGGAACATCTCCACGGCTTTGTTAGCCCTTCCAAATTTACTGTGCAAGTTTTAAAAAAGCTATTACAAACTAGTCCTTAAATTCACAAGCGTACAGTTAATGTCAGCTCAGAGCCGTGCCAGCCTCATTTAAACCTAAAACATCAGATGAATTTCCCCATGCTCAAGCTTGGACCTGCCACATGGTCAGGAGTGGTGGCAGGTAACCAACCGATGGCCATCCCCTCCCCACTTCATGTCCCAACCGCTGCATGGGGTCAACTGGGGGACATACAACATCAAAACCCCAAGGGAAGGGAAGAAGAGGAGTAAACATCCACTGTCCAGCTGCCACAGGGAAGATGACCACACAGTTCTTGCAGCTCAGATCTCTCCTGTCCAGATGGGAGAAGAGGAGGGACATTACCAAGGGTCCAGACAGAAGCACCTACATTTATTTAAAGCCTCCCTCACTCCAGGCCTCCAAAAAGGGGCTGTGAACTTCCTCATATCCTCAATTTTAGTGCACTTCCATTTCCTTTCCACTTCCATTTCTCTTCATTTCACAAGAGCTGACTCAATCACAACACTCACATCCACTTCCCAGCCCGTCAGGCAGAGACCACCGCCACTCTTTCAACTTTAACTCCTGGAAATTACGCTAGTACAGTGGGCATCTTTACACAAACAAAGAAACCCCAGTAATCCCACACCCACCACCTCCTGTAGACAAACTATCAACCCAGACACACTGGTTTACAGCAAAAGCTTCTGGAGATGAGCATCACAGACCCACTGAGCATCCCCAAATGCAGCAGTCTGACTAAAATACTCTGAAAGCCCAGTCTTCTTGCTTGGCAGTGGGTCTGTAGTAACTGTTCCTGCTTCCCACCTCATGCCAACTACAGAGGAGCTGAAGAGAGGCTCAGCATGGGTGTCATCACCAAGTATTTCAGTCAGCTCAGCCCTGGAAGCAAAGCCACGGACAGGAAATTTAGACTTCAAATTTTACTTAAGTTTTCAAATGCAAATATTGAAGGCACACAAAAATCCCAAGCAGTGAAAAGCGCAACCCAAGATCTCTGCTTTTCCAGAGTTAGTGAGAAAATTCAGATTTCAGGAGGTCTCCTCTTTGGCAGCTGCATAACCAGTAGAAGAAAGCAATGCTGCTTCCTTTGTTTCACATTTTCAAAGTGCACAGGAAATCCCTCAATTGAGCTATTAAAATCTCAAGGAGCAATTTCAGCACAGGACAAAGCTGGAATCTCTTTGACTACGTCCTCAGTGCCACCAAGACAGAAACTGTTCTTTGCAGCCAAAGAATCTGTCTCGCTCCTTCTGGGCAAGTGGCCAAACCACAGACAGGGAATTGGCACAGAGAATGGGCCATAAAGTGCTCCATTCTCTTACCTGCTTGAGAATCCACAGGCTTGGGAATGAAACTGGTTTGCCTGCCCAGAAAAGAAAATGAATACCAAGGAGAAAAATGGGGATTGTAAGAATTACCATGTTCTGCACGAGCCAGAGCTACCTTTCATCTCTGCAGACTCGCAGTTCTTCAAGTGTAAAACAAGCCTCATCTGCTAGGAGTGACAGCATATCAGCACCTTGTAAACAACTGCCTCCAAACACTCATCCCAGACAGATGAAGAAAAACTACAGTGCACGTGTTCATCTAGAGGAGAAAAATAATTCCCCGTGCTCACCCTTGCTTAACGTCTTTAGCCTTAACATCCAGATATACCTACACAGTGTAATCGGCCACATCACTCATCCCCAACCACTGCTGCATCCGTCCTGGGCTACTTCTCTGAAGCCTCACTGGCGCCGTGTGGTAACCTTGGAATTCTGTGCTACCACGATAAAAAAAGCCCTGATCTAAATTATATTTCCTGCAATTTACCTTGAATTCATCATGACAAGCAACATTCAGACAAAGCAGGATCTTTGGGATTTTTTATGTTTAGAGTAATAAAAATGGGCAGTATCAACAGATAAAATGCTTAAGGACCAAAGACCTTGTATAAATTTAACAAGGGAAACAAAGCAGTGCTGAGCACTTGGAGGGAGTTCTGCTGCTCATGCCAAAACTGCTTTTTCAAAGCATTCTCTGGGGAGGCTGCAACTCTCACAAAGTTGCTGAGAGACACTCAATATAGAATGGATCTCACACGTCACCATGAATCCTTAGGGATCCCAAAAAGCATCATAAGCATAAATGGCAGAGGGGCTGTTCCGGGCTTCTTAAGAGGCAGCATCAATTTACACTGCAGTGACCCCAGGTACCCAGCACAAACACTTGATTTGTGACTTCAGCTGCAAAAGCATTTTATTAAACAGGACAAGCGATGTCACCCCACCAAAGGGGGGACCTAGAAGGTATCCAGACACTGTTACCTGATAGAGACCTTCATCCTCCTCCTCAAACTCAGTGTTTGGAAGACTGTGATGGCGCTCGTACCCTGTCCGGCACACGCCGTTGGGCTGCCGGGCTACATCCAGATGGTGATCGCTGGAGGACTGTGTCATAACCATCCCCTGTGGGGTGGGAGAGTGACTTTTGCGGGACACAGTCTCCTTCCGGTGATGGATCAGTTTTCTGAAATGGAATGACGACATCAGGAACAGAACAGCTAAAGGAAGGGAGCAACCGTGCTACAACATTTAAATGATACGCTTAAATGATTTATTGCATTTGGGTTATACATACCAGAATGGGTTATATTACTCTGAACACCAACTCCAGTTTCATTAACAACTAAGGAAGCACTTCTGGGGGAGGAAGGAAGAGGCTCTGCAAGAGCCCATAATTTATTCATCAGTTCACTGGAGAAAAATGCTTCTTCCTCGGGGGTAGAGTCACATATTGCATCGCAAGCTTCAGAAATTGCCTTCACTTTAGAATCTCTGTTCAACTGAGATTAAGCCAGCGTGCCTCAGCACAGTGTGTGAGGTGTCAGAGAAAGACAAAAATCCTCCTCACGAACAATTATTTGAGAACATAGTAAGGACCTCACACCACATGCCAACAACCTCTGCAATACCTGGCTGGCAAAGAGGATGAAATGCATCTAGAACGGTTTGGGATTTCTCCTCTAAGCCTACAGTGCAGCTGGGAATTCTCTCTTCTTTACATACACAGGGATAGAGTAGGGAGACCAAAGCACTGCTCTGCTGGACATGGTTGTCAGGAGGAGCCACAGTTGCTACCAGCTCAAACAGTGGGAAGCTCTCCGAATGCTTCAGCACTTGACAGCACAGGGACTCAAATCAACGACATCCAGTTCGACCCCCAAGAACAGGAAAGACACAAACATCACATGCTGACTACCCTTCATCCAGCAGCCCTCCCAGATGCCTGTTGTACTTACTGGAGGACATCCCTCTGCTCCAGGTTGTACTTTCCCCCATTCTTCATGGCCGCATTGTGCACAGCTTCAATGGCACGGTCAATAGATTGGAGAACAACATCTTGCTCCAGCACCTGAAAAACACAACATCCCACACGTTACTGCAGTTCATCAACTGCATAGTCTGTGGTTCTTTTACACCAGAGCCTAGAGTGGGAGAGACCACAGGATGGGAAACTCACAGAGCAGGCACCACAAGAGCCAAACTGCCAACAAACAGTTCCCAGAGCCAGAACCCTGTCTCAGCACCATCTCACTGTTCCCTCCTTCTTCCAAAGGAAATCTATTTGAAGCTGTGCTTCAAACCAAGTCTGCTCTTTCAAGGTTTGTGGTTGGAAAGCAAACTCACTACTACACACACCAAACTCCAGCGATCATGACAAGAACACCCAGGGCAGAGTTTCAGGACTGTGAAGCAGCCCCGACTGTTCAGTTTGCTCCTGGGAGCTTTTGTGATCCCACTGCAGTTATCCCACATTCAATTATTTCTGCTCTCACTGCCCTGCTATGGAGCTGTGAACGATACAGACCTAGTCAAAATCTGGTGGCCTTCAGAGTCCATTGGTACTAGGTTTGCATTTCTGCTTGCTTTTTTCTTGATGTTTTTTATACTTGTTTTGCAACTCAAAGTGATTTTTCCAAATCTCCACCCAAACTGTCATAGCAACATTTATTCCTCCTGCCAGCCAGTTTAGCACTCATTACTGCAGCTGAAATAAACACCAGCCTCGAGACAAGAAATACTGAAGACATTCATTCCCAGACCTACACAGGACACTGGGAGAGCTGTGGCGAAGGGGCATGGGAAAGAAAAGCAGGTTTCCAGACTTTGGATTTCCTTCAAGGCTTTGTTTGCCAGCAATTGACATGCCTGCAGAAAAGACCTTTACAGGACTAAGGCTGAAGGCAAAATACACACTACCAGGGCTTCACCTGGGCTCCAGCAAGCTCACAGATCTTCCATAAGTTGCTGCTGGTGCTTGCACCATCCATTCAGTACCAGCACCGGCAGCCTCAGCCCATGCACGCTGGGGAGCAGCAGGAGCAGAGGGGAACGCTTGGACTCCAGCACTCACTGCAGCTGTTTTAACGCTAAAACCCCTTCATCTTCACTTGCTTTGCCCCCTCCCTGCATCAGAGCAACCATTTATCCAGCCAAAGAGCAGCTGGAATCTCATCAAGGATGCACCTTAATTGGCCTTCGGGGGCTGCAGAAGGCTGCCCTCCCCGCCAGGGCTGAAAGCGCCTGCCTCCATAACACTGGCATGCAGTTTTCTGATAACATGCTATGTATTATTTATATCCTGATTAATTACTAAACCAAATGTGAATTAAGATCAACTGCGGACTAGGGGGCTGGGGAGGAGCAACCTCCAAACAAGGTGGTGAAGAGAGGCCCGTTCCACAATACTCTGCTTTGAAAAAGAAAAATTTAGGATTTTTTTTGCTGTTTGTTTGTTTTCCCAAGAAAGAGAGATAGGGAAGAAAGCAACTGGGGAAAACTTTAAAAATAAAACCAGCTATATTAAACTACATCTACTGAATTCATTAAAGTATCAGATCAAGGACAAAACCAACACTCAGAACTCAATTTTGGGATGAAGCCTTCTAGCAGCCCCATATGGCTGAGGGAGCATTTCACCACCTCTAACTATAGACCTAAGTAGGGAAGTGGAGCAAAGCTCATTCAAGCATCTTTTAAAGAGCACTGGAAGGAAAGGCAAGCTATTTCAGAGAACATATCTCATTTTCTGAGAAGAGAAAATTACAGCAAGCTGTGTGCTTTCTCCGGGAAAGGGAAGCAGTACAGATGTCTCTAGCATTGCCGTCCCCAGGAGAGTTCCATGCCGCTCCAAGCGCAACAGACCCCTGCCCTCATGCCATTCCCACTCCAAAATTCAACGAAGTTCCTACTACAGGCTTCAAGCAGCCAAGCTGGCACACTCCCTGATCCCTCACTTGTAGTCCCTCTACATTCACCACCACCCCCTCTATGAGATTCACCCCTTCACGCTGCCTCCTCTCACCCTCCCACCATGGGTTTCCATGTTTCTCAATCTGATCTTCCCAAGAATATTGTTGTACAAAGCACTGAATCCTACTGAACAGCTCAGCATCTCTGCCCTCTACCAAAGAGCCTGTCAACATCATTCACAGGAATCCACGGGCTGGAGCTGCTACTTGCTGCATGATGTCATTTGTTATGGAGAGGATGCTCGTTTTCTGATAAAACACAATATTTCCAAGTTAATGCAGCAGCACTGTGACAACCGGCTTTTAGCTGCTGTGCTCTTTCCTTTGTTTCTGCTCCCCGACCTGCTATTAACAGGACCCTATCAAAAGGGCTGGAATAAAAAAGCAGCATTAACTTGCTACTTACACTTTATGACATTGTTGATGCTGCTTATAAATCATCATCTCCCTCACTCAGCTGAGCTGCACACGGCGGGCCTAGAGCACAGGGGTGACTTGCAGTTAAAGTTTGTGGGACACGCAGCTTTGGGGATCCCCTACACTATAGTCATAAATAGAAACCAGTATCTCAGATAAATCATGTGATTAGAAGGAATCCTCACGCTCCTTAGGTTAACCAAAATGGTATTGCTTCATTTCACAGAATCATAGAATCACTAGGTTGGAAAAGACCCACTGGATCATTGAGTCCAACCATTCCTATCGAACACTAAACCATGTCTCTCAGTGCCTTGTCCACCCTTCCCTTAAACACCTCCAGGGAAGGCAACTCAACCCCCTCCCTGGGCAGCCTCTGCCAGCGCCCAATGACCCTTCCCATNTTGCTCTTCTCTGGACTCACTCCAGAGCCTCAACACCATTCTTGTGGTGAGGGGCCCAGAACTGAACACAGGATTCAAGGAGCGGTCTCACCAGTGCCGAGTACAGAGGAACAAGAACCTCCCTGGACCTGCTGCTCAGAAGTTCACTCTGGCCCCCGCAGGGCCCTGAGACAAGATCCTGCCCCCTCCCACGCTGCAGAATGCAGAGATGAAACCCTGCTCATCGCAGGCTAAGGCTCACACAGAAGCAGGGGAGTACATGACAAGGGCATTGCTGCAGGAGAGCTGTCAGAGGAAGCATACCAAGTAAAGCCCAGGAATTCAGCTGGATTTACGGAATCTGTGCTGCCAAGCGCATGGGTTGGGGCTGGCAGAGCCCCGAGCCTCCAGCGTGCTTGCTGTTCATCAGCGAGCAGCTCCCCGGTGGCACCAAATGCAGAGAAGGCAGCAGGGACAGGGCAATGACAGAGGTGGAAGGTGCCCTCACAAGGGCGAGTGCAGGAGTCTCCTCAGTCACCACGTGCTGTGGCCAAGAGCCACAGGACATCATCTTCCACCCAACATTGCGTGAAAAATAAGAGGAGTGTTCTGGTGAGGTATGGAGCCGCATTGACACGGCATCTCACCTCAAAAAGGAGCAGCTGCCACTCCTTGTATCAGATATTTCTGGTTTAATCAAATAAAACACGGCAGCAGAGAAATGCTGGGCTCTATAAACAGCCCATAACAGCCAGGGGAAGGGCAGAGCAGTGATCCCTGATGCTCACAGCCGGACTGGTTGACGGAACACTGCATCAGAGAACCAGGGGCACCATCGGCACCCTGCAGGCAAGCTGCCCTGCAGGAACAAGTTACAGCTCAATTAAAGCCACAAACGTCAGCCAGGGAACAGAATTTCTTCCTTCATAGCCCAGCACAGGAAAATCACAGAAGCATCAATAAATCATTACTCCCTCTCTCCTTGCTAATAGCAGGAACAAACAAAGGGTTTCCCCAGAGCCCTTTGCCAATTTTCTCCTGCCCAGTTGGCGGAGGGGGGCAGAGACAGACCTCAGTGCTGCCTTGGGATGCTCTGCACACCCCTCTCCCGTGGCAGGCAGGGAAGGAAGCCTTTCCCAAGGTCATAGAATCACCAGGTGGAAAAGACCCACCAGATCATTGAGTCCAACCATTCCTATCAAACACTAAACCATGCCCCTCAGCACCTCATCCACTCGTCCCTTAAACGTCTCAAGGGAAGGTGACTCAACCACCTC
>WAAB01016923.1:293857-306703 GCA_013389865.1 Piaya cayana | reverse complement strand
CCTTCTTGTGGTGAGGGGCCCAGAACTGAACACAGGATTCAAGGATTGGTCTCACCAGTGCCGAGTACAGAGGGAGAGTAACCTCCTTGGACTTGCTGGTCACACTGTTTCTGATACAAGCCAAGATGCCATTGACCTTCTTGGCCACCAGGGCCACTGCTAGCTCATGGTCATTTGGCTGTCAACCAGCACCCCCAGGTCTTTCTCTTCCGGGCAGCCAGCCTTATAAGAAGCATCCTCATAGGACACCTTGTGGCTACTCAAGCGTGGCCAACACAGGGCATGGCTGGGCACAGGAGGGATGCATTCAACCCTCAGGGCCCACACTGCTCTCATCTTTACCACACCAAGAGCAGCCTCCCCGAACAGGGCACATCCGCATAAGTTGTGTCATACGCCTCTGCTTACTCCACATAGGGGCTGAGGAGAGATCAGAGCATTTTGGAAAACACTACTAGAGTCCTGGCTGCACAGGCAGCATGACATCCCTTCCTGCTTTGCTGGGTCTCTTGAAAACATCACTCCCCTTCCTCTTAGTTTTGAGTCCTTCCACACATCCCGTCGGTGTTGTTTAAATGCACTCATACAGAAGAACTTGCTCAACAGTCTAGAATAATCATACCTTTCAGAAAAGCATCTTCTAGGCAAACAGGCTGACAGCTCCATCAGCGCAGACGGGCTGAGCCACCCCGTGTGTGCGAGACTCCCACATTTCTGAAGGTGGCCCATTAACGTATGGCAGGCTTTTCTTTGCCTCCGCAGGGGGTTGATCCAAGAAAACATGGCTTTTTTTTTCCCCTCCTGCCTCCCCAGTTTTCAGTGATCAAAGGCGTTTGCTCTTCTGCACGTGCAGGAATCGGTGCCCTCATTCCAGTAGCTGCATTTGCAGCCACAGGAGTGGCCAGGCGGGGCTGCTGACTTCTAACCTCATGTCACAGCTCCAGCTCTCACACAACACAACAAAAGACAGACAAAGTTTTGTCTCCAGTGACAGCTCAGTTTTCACGCAGCTGCACTGACATGGCCCATTGCTGAAATTAGGATATTTATCCCCCTGGCGTACACAGGCACAGCCTGGCTCTTTGTTACTCAAATTGGAGATGAACGCCACCTCTTAGGTCACATGCCATTCATCCCCAGTCACCGCCAGACTGTCTGCACACTGTATTCCTTCCAGATTTAAATGATCATGGCAGCAATTTACAAAAACCAAGTAGCCTTTGTCCATGGCAGTGAGGTGCCAGATACGAGTTCTCCCTTCTGAACCACAAACAAATGGGTTGAGTTTTGGTTTTTTGCACTGTTGTGGGAAATTCAGCTCCTTTTCTTCCCCTTTTTGTAGCGTCAATCAGAAATTTTTAGTCCCTAGGCTGCTGGCTAAGTGACATGCATTAAGTTATCCTTGTCGGCACGAAGATATTGTGCCTTGCAGCACTTAAAAATGCACGATAAAAATACACGTGAAACAATGGGCAACTGTTCTGGTTACTGAGCAAATAAGAGGAGAAGAGCTCCAAACAAACCTGCAGCATCCCTGACACGCTAGCGAGCGAACAAAGACAGGGCTGAGCTCTTCTGACAAAGAGGCGGCCCAGAAACAGATCTGGAATTCCTGCTGATACGCTATCATGGTTTTCTAACAGATTGGTGTTTTTCTGCTGTGTGCTGACAGCAGACGCTCGAGTGGACAGACTGCACAAAAGAGAAATGAAGAGAAAGGAGAGCAGGGGAAAGGGCTTAAGTTGTGCAAATCGAGCTGCAGCAGAAGCCAGAGTTCCTGGGAAAACAGATACACTAACTAGGGACAGCAGAGGCAGGAGTGGTATTTGGGATAAACAAAGCCCTGAAGACACCAGAGGGATGCACAGCAACCAAACTCCAACCGATTTCTCCCCTTCAGAGTCAGAGAGAAGGGAGAGGCACGCTAAGGAACAATGAAAAGCATGCAACCCACCACTGCACACTGGTACTTCCCAAGGTGGGAATGTTTCATCTTGGGTCTCTCCAGCCACACTCAGCTCTTGTTTATGGGCCATGATGATTATTTATCATCCACCAGTTCCTTCCCCTCACAATTCTGCACCCTCCAGTAACCAGAACACATCTCTTAAGCCAAAACATGCTAAGAGGATAAAAGCAGAGACAGAAGTTTTTAAAACTGAGCAGTTAACATATACTTACATATCTTGTTATTCTCTGCTGCCTTAATTCTTGCTGCTCTCAGTGCTTCAGGGCACTTCTCTGGCTAGCAAGGCAGGAACAGAAACCACGTTAACTCATACAGAAAACCTAGTGCTTCCATCTGCAATGAGCATTTCTCTTCAAGTTACCAGTGCATCCTACCTGAAACAATGTTTATTGCAATGATGTATGTGATCAGATCATATCTGCAACCTACTCTGAAATAAAATTACTCCCAAACCACTATACACAAAAATCTGAGAATTTGTTACCAGGAGAATCACTCCAAGCAACTGCAGAGCAAGAGCAATCAGAACGGCTGGGTTTATGCTGTCCCTCTGCTCAAAGACAAGGGCATTGTTTAGTGTTTGATAGGAATGGTTGGACTCGATGATCCAGTGGGTCTTTTCCAACCTGGTGATTCTATGATTCTAAGACAGCGGCTCCACCTTCCCACAGAGCAAAGCTCATTCCGAGGTGGAGCCATCACTTACAAGCAATCCCTTCAGCATCACCAATTCACACAAGTCCCAAGCACATCAGGTAGACCAAGATCCTTGAGGACTTCTCCCACTAATGGTGTCTCAGGGCAGGGACCCAAGAAGGCAACCCCACCTACAAAGTTTCTCCAAAGCAGATGCTCAAAACCCCCTTCATTTCTATATAATGCTCCCATGATATGGCTCTCCCCAGCAACTTCTACCCACAGCCCCCCCAGGTCACAGGCACGGGTGTATGAAATGTCACTACTCGGACATGCAACCAGCTTTCCTCTGGCTGCCAACAGCTTTCATGACTTTAACCTTGATACGAAACACTCATTCAGGGATTCAAACAAGAAGTATGAAAACTAAGCTCTCAGTAAAAGATAACCCTCAAATGCTCATTTGCTTTCAGGTGCTACTGTAAAGCTGAAACAAGAAGGAACATGGCCTTCCAAAAAAAAAAAAAAAAAAAAAGACAAGCACCCCTACATATACCTGCTATATGTTTTGACCTCTTTAGAGAAGTGCTATAGAACAGGGGATCCTGTTCATGCTTTTGGCTTATTAGTGCTATACACAAAAATTACATTAAGTTAGGTGTGCTGGCTAATTACAGCAAAGCTGTTTAAAGACTGTTGAGGGTGCAGGCGCAGGGCATAAGCGAGAGAGTATCAGAAGGGCTGAATACTTCATGCGGGCTGTGCTGTCAAGATGTAGATCATGCTAATTGGCCATAGACAAAATACTCAAGCAGGCTAGCGTGCTTGTTAGCAGAAAGCTGCTCCTGCAAGCACATCTATTCCTAGTAAAGTGGATGCTTCTGCTGAAGCAATAAGCACCCAGACACCAAATTCAGGGCATCAACGCAATTGAGCTTTATTGGGACAATGAGAAAGCTCATACTAACTCATGCCCAAAAAGTAATTAAGATATCAATTATAATGGTGTTTTAACTTTAACTGTTACATGTGCAATCATAAAGACAGAGCAGAAGCCAAAACAAACCCCAGAAAACTGTGAAATAAAGACTCTGCAGCCTCTCAAGTTGCTTTTTGTCTGCTGACAGTGGGAGGAGACAGCACATGATTTTTCTGTGCTGCAAAATTCAGGCAGACTGACAGCTTCCACTGACCTACAAAAGTACCTTGAGAACCGCAACTTTAGCTATGTTTATCTGAGGAATGAGGGTAACTTGCCGTTATCTCCAGATTCAGTTCAAGAACAAGTCATGGGTTGTTTAGTGGGCTTTTTAACCTTAAAAGAAGATTAAAGGGTTCAACTGGATTTGCTGACATTTCACTTATAAGGAGGTAAGAGGTGGGTCATGGAAGAAAAGCAATTTGTTAGCGCCCCACACTATCCACAGGGGAAAGATAGCCCACTGCTTTAGCTGCAAGTTATAATCCCATCTCCTTTTGCAGCACAGAGTGGGCACAGGCTCCCCAGAAACACAAAGAAATGTAAACAAGAGGAGAATGCCCTCTTAAGACATTCTGCTACAGGCAGCAGAACAGCCATAATCCTGTTTTCCTCACTACCTGAGGCAGCGAAGGAAGAAAAAAAAAAAAGTGCATTTTTTGGAATGCTCACTTCTCATGCACAAAACTTTCAGCCCAGCTCATGTGTCTTGTTACTGCAGTGATCGCATCTGCCTCTCCACGTGCCACAATCACCCATGTCAGCAATGCCACAGACAAGACAATGATTCCCCAAACTGAATGCTGGAAGGGTTTCTTTCCCATTCCTGATGTAAAGAATTATACTGTACCGGCCCTTTCATAAAGCTGCACAACTGTTTCAACTCTGCTTTTATCTCTTGTCATCAAGCTAATGGAAAACGGACATGAAATCAATTAAAAAAAACAAATTAAAGAGGATGTATTTTTCAGTTTAAGTCAATAAAGGTGATTCCAGGACAGACAAAAGCTTCATTACTTAGAACTCAGTGTTTCAAAGGATGATGGGTTTTTTTATGTCAAATGGAAAAATCTTGAGCTACAAACACTTGGGTTGGCCAGGCTCAGGGAAATCCCTAAGCTTCTGCTTTAAGTAGGTAGTGAATTTTTATCATCATCATAATTACTTGAGGTGCTGGGTTTTGTGGGGTTTTGGGTTGTGTTTGTTTTTTTTTTAACAAGCTGAAAAACATCAGCTTCCCTGATACTTGAGCTGCTCCCCTTGTATTCCACAGGGATGGCCAAGCCCAGGGGCAGAGGGAAAGGGGCTGTGGACCTGCCTTCTGCTGTCACTTGGGTGCGATTTATGACCTGGGCACAGGACACTGTTCAAACTGTGGTGCCCCTCTATCCCCTGCAAACACATCCTTTCCTCAGGAAGGGAGGGGGAAAAAGGCACCTTAGTAGCCCAGAAAACTACAGAATCCACTGTGTTTACCCAAAAAGGAATTGTTATCACAGGCTGAGAGACCACAGGTTTGTATTCTTCTTCTCAGTAGTGAGCTTCAAATTGATGTCTTTTGGCAGCCATCTGGTCTTGCAGGAGCTGCCACGGTTCTCTCTAGAGCCACCTCAGCAAACAGGCACCACACTGAACTTGACTGACAGAATCATAGAATCACCAGGCTGGAAAAGACCCATTGGATCATCAACTCCATCCATTCCTATCAACCACTAAACCATGTCACTGAGCACTTCATCCACCCATCTTGAGTCCCCAAGGATGGGGACTCAACCACCTCCCTGGGCAGCCTCTGCCAGTGCCCAATGACCCTGTCTGTGAAAAACTTTTTCCTGATATCTAGTATGAACCTCCCCTGCTGGAGCTTGAGGCTATTCCCATNCCAAGATGCCACTGGCCTTCTTGGCCACCAGGGCCACTGCTGGCTCACGGTCAGTCAGCTGTCAACCAACACCCCCAGGTCCTTCCCCTCTGGGCAGAGGGCTGCTTCTCCTCCTCTCTAGCCACCCTTCTCCTAGTCTATAGATGCATAGGGTTGTTGTGCCCCAAGTGCAGGACCCAGCATTCAGCCTTGTTAAACCTCATGCCATTGGCCTCAGCCCAGCGGTCCAGCCTGTTCAGATCCCTTTGGAGCCTTCCTACCCTCAAGCAGAGCCTTCCACCATTTCCATCTTCCCCATGTCAGTGTGTGAAACTCGCCTATGTGGCCCATAAAGGCTTTCTTCCCACCTCCAGAGAAGGAGGATGCAATGCAAGGGTTGAGCCACTGCTCATAGGACAGGCAGAGAAGCTCGAGGGTGGTGGAGCAGGAACAGGTGGCAAGAACAGCTGGAGATAACCCGGCCACATTAGTAGCTACGGATGTACCATCCCACATGCAAACCCCATGGATGAGAATTCAAGACCTTTTCATTAAGACATCATCCCAGCTTCCAGATGATCCCCTCCTCCTCATGGGGAAGTGCCTATTTTTGCAGCTCTTGCCTCATCTTATCCCTCATCTCTGTGTTTTAATTCAATATAATAGAAAGTTTGGAGTTGGGGCTTGCCCTCAGGTTTCCATAATACAAGGCACTGTCCCCATTCCTACTAGGAAAAAAAACCCCAAGCAATAATTAATAGCTACTACTTAGAAGAGATCTAATCTGAACCTCAAACCAGTGACTTAGCAAGAAGAGACCCACAGCCTGGAATTATCTGCCACGCTTAGTCCGATAGCTTGTTTGGTTTTTTTTAATTAAACCTCTTGAGCAGCTGAACAAACTAAACCATCAGCCTGTGCTGGCATTTCCAGATCACAGGTACAAAAATCACTGTCTTGCAGACCATCTTCATGTACATCACCCCGGATCCCGCAATCTGAGCAGGAAAGGGGGGTGAAGTGCTGAAGGTAGGACCTCATCAGCAGGGACAGACACCTATTCAAAAGCACATCTCGCTAGCATGAAAGGTGGTTTAAGCCTGAGGAACGGGCTCATTGTCCTTGCAGCTGGGTGACTCTAACCCTTCAGCTATACCAGATGGACAGGAGGAAGAACACAAGCTTCACAACTCGGCAATCAAGAAGCAACTTCCAAGGAGGAAGGGAGTGACAACCTCTAAATAACTACAGAAGGCAAACAACCAACCAGGAAAAACAAACCCAGGAACTTCCCACCTCAGTATAAAAAGCCCACACTGCCAAAATTTTCCTTGCCCTTCTTGCTTAAGCCTTATGCTAAAAGAGGACAAGCACTGGTGCTTTGTCCCTTTGCAAGGGACCCAAACAGCTCTGCCAAGTGAGCTCTGCATCATAGGGTGTGAACACAGAAAAGCTGAAATAGACCTTAGTTTTGGGACAACTCTATTTCTCTGTTACCAGAGCTTTGCCCAGAAGAGTGCTCAACATCCCCGTGTCAAGAAAACAATGTAGGGGGTGATGGGGCATGGAGAGAAATGGATGCAGTCATGAATTGCATCCTCTGTTCCAATTCTCACATGACAAGCTTGAAAATCCTTCTTTTAAAATCAAAGGATTTTTCCATGTGATCAAACCCAAGACAAATTAGGTTTGACAAGTCCCTCCTGTAAAGGTCAAAACTTGATTTGTGAGCCACTGGCTGGGGAAGCAGTGATGCTCCTCCAGAAACAGAACCAGGACTCACCACAATTCCTTCTGCAAATCAAGACCAGCGGCAACAAGGACAGTCAGGGTCCACAGAAAGAATTTCCAGTAGATGTAAACAGGCCTCCAATATTGCTCATACATGGGCATCCAGGTCATAAAGGCAACTAGTAGCTGATATCAGAAAGCCTAATTATTTTTAATCAGAGTAAAAGTGAGAATATATCTTCAGAGCCAAGCAAAAACAGAGTCTAAAGATCATTAGTGTATTCTACTTTACCCATTCTGAACTGTGAAAGACTGCAGAACTTCTAGATAAATGTCAAGTCTTTAGCTATAGTAATTAGAAATCATTATAATTCCCCTGACTGTATAACTTAGTCTCAAGAATAAAACTTCACCTCAAAGCACCAGCAGCTCTGACACGACAGCATCTCTGTTCCTGCAGCAGCCCAGAGGAAAACGCTCCACTCTGTTTCTTGCCTGTGTCAAGAAACGCAGCCTCAGCTGCAAAGCACTACCAGCTGCTTAATTCTCCAAAATAAAACTTTATTTTTAGCCTAAGTGCTTATTCAGGATCTGTGCGAGTATTGCGATTAAGCTCTCATGCCTATTGAAAGCTCTATCAAATCTGCAGCAGATGACAAATAACAACGCAGGCTCCAGTGCAGGAGATGGTCTGTACATCTGTCTGCACCATCAGCACCTTCTGTTCACGAGCAACAAGAGGAACTCTGACAGGGGTCAGGAGAACACAGTTTAAAGCTGGATTTTATGTAGATGGAGGGGGAAAAAAAACCTTTACAACAAAGCACAATTGCCAGAGCTCAGTTTCCTGTGACTGGGGACTTGCTCTCAGAACATTTGATTATTTGATTGACATTGTACAACCAACTCTGTGCTCCACAACTACCATTGTCTCCACGCTAGCATGAAAGGTTTGATGGTATGCAAAGAGCTTCCCAGATACCAGTGAACTGAACTAACTCTGAATGGGGTCAACAAGAGCAAACGCAGCACAGGGAAAGGCTGGACTGCAGGGCTGAGCATAGGATGTGGGATCAGATCCTTGCACAACCCTGGTCTGCAAGGAAAGGCAGTTCCTACACTACCTCACCCTGTACAACGCGCCTCCAATCCTGTATGTGTGTCAAGGCTAAAACACAAACCAGGACAAAAGGGTTCAGACAAAGAGAGCTCAATTTCACTCCTGCTCAGCAACCTCTCTTCTCTTTGCAGCTTGGGAGATGAAACACTAATCCTGCAACTGCCCAGCCAGGATTCCCAGTATCCTTGTGCTGTGTATTTGCTCATGCTGCAGGAGAACATTAAGTTGTTGCTAGGCTGCATGAAGCAGCCTCTTATTTTTATCACACGCCTGTTTATTCTTGTAGAAAAAGATATGGTGAGTAGCAATTCAAGGCATCCTCAAAACGCTCTTTATGTTCACAGCTGGGTCTGCTTTCTCATCAGACAGTCCAAAGTTTTCTGGCCATCAGCATAAGCAACTTCCCACCTAGACAGCCCCCTTCTCACTCCTCCAGAAGAACAACATGAAAGCATGACTGATCAGAGAAGACTTCGGCTGAGCAGAGAATCTAAACCCACACAGCAAACAATTTTTCAGTTACACCAAATTTCAAGTAACTTTGAAAAGGTCATTAGTGTTATGTTTTCAAAGCTATTTCCTAAGTTTAATACAGCTGAGCAGCTGATTTGCCTCTTCAGTGCAGCAGCCAGCATCCTAAACCAATCCCACTTGATCAAGAAACATCCCCTGCAGTTTATCACTTACTTTTGCACCCCTGACACTTATACAGCATTTTACAGCTGCCTCCTCAGTACATAATACTAAGGCATCCACTGATGAGGAACCCAACCTGGGTCAGTGCAGGATAGAGATGAAGCAAGACTGGTCATGGTGGCTGGTGAAGGAAAGAGCTGAAGCAGACTATTGCTCTGGTACGTGGGTCTCACAACCAGGAGCAAATCACCACAGTCAGTCCCTACCTCATCAGGAACAGAGCAGATAAGCTTTCCTGGGAGGCCAAGTGTCACCTGTAGGTCTGGCATCCTCCAGAACAGCAGCTCACTGTGTTCCTTGGTGCTGCTGTAGTACGGCCCAAAACCTCCATGGAAAGCTGGAGTGACTCCAGATTCCTGTAGGGAAATTACAAGTCCCATCATAACGATAGCAACGCGTGGACTACTTAACCCAAATGAAGGATCCTTACTAGGGACATGGTTTAGTGTTTGATAGGAATGGTTGGACTCGATGATCCAGAGGGTCTTTTCCAACCTGGTGATTCTATGATTTGCTATATTTGGTAATTTGACCCTTCCTGACACAGAGTGAACCTCCTGCTCCTAAGTAAGTTTTCTGAACTGAGCATTTTACTGCTCCATTTAAAGCTTTGAAAGGCCCATTTTGTGCAGTGACTGACTCCAGAGCACACCCTAAGAGCTCCAATCTAACCTCCATGTTTCACTGCCACTCAAGCATCACTTAAGCATCACCACACAGCTGGAGACAAAAGACCAACCTTGTGCTGATGGTCACCTTTCCGTTCAATCAGAAGCCACGGCATTTGTGCCGACAGCTTCACTGCAGCAGTATTTGCCTGGCATTAGAAATCAGCATTTTTCTCTTGCTCTGTCAGTAGCTGGAAGCAATTGTCCTACATGCTGTTACCGGCCGGCACAGCGCTGGGTACACATTTTCACTTGTCTCAGCAGCAGCACCTGTCAGCCCCTGACTTTGTTACAGCTTTGCTCGCTTCTGCCAGCATCACCGCTCAAGATCTCCACCGTGGGCGTGCTGAGCTCGGGTTCAGCTGTGTGCGAGGCTGGCATTTCAGCAATGAACTCGCTCTGTTTGTGGTTCACAAGCTGCCCCCGCGGCCCCACCCTCCCCTCTTGCTGCTTGATGGCTTCAGTATCTACCCCAGGATGGCACTCGACTCAAGATGACTCTTAATAACAAGATGGAGCTAAAAGGGAACTACAGAAGAGTAAAATCAGCAGGAATATCAGCTGAAGTTGGGTGTTTCTAATTGCGCATCAAATTAACTGCACATCATCTGCACCTCCTGGTGCCCTGGCTTGGCCCTAACTTGTTTCTGAGAGGCATCAGACAGAAGAAGAGGTGGTTGTTTTCTCCCTCCGCCCCCAGCTAACTCTCTTCATGGCAACATTGAACCACAAGGATTTCAGTACAAAATTCTGCCGCATTTGCGACAAGACGACATCAGCCAAGAATAAGCTTTAAATAATAAATGGGAATTATATTTTCCTCTAGAGAAGCCAAGGCATGAATTTTCCACATCTATGAAAGCTGAGTAAAAAAACCCTGAATAATCGAGAGAAGCTTGGAAGAAAGCTGACGCTCCTAGCAGGGGACAGCAGGAGCAGCACAGCTCAAGCCGTCTCTGAGCATCCTCTCAGCAGCCTGCTGCGAGGGGCTTTGGGGAGATGCGCTGCTGTTGGCTGTGACTGTTGTGCAACCTACTGCTCACCTGGAACCTGACTGCACTGCTAACGAAGCTCGAGGCTTGCTTTTACAATGGTGACTCCTGTTGGCCACTCTCTCTCCCTGCTAAGCACGCTAACGCTCATCATTAGCTGTAGTTTTTCCTTGTTGTGATTGGGGCAGCATTAATTGCTCCCAAATCACTGTCACTAATTAGTCTCAGCATCCTTGTTAAACGAAAACTGGGTGACAAATTGTTTGCACTCTCATCCAGGACATTCAGCAAACAGTCTCAAGCAAGCTTTCTGTGAGCATATGCCTTCTCCCACAAATAAAAGAGAGTTCTGACTTCAGATCGACTCTTTGGAGCTGGCAGAATGCAACAGTGGAAAGAAAGAAACAGACACAGAGAATTACTGCAGCTGCAGAGCAGCAGATTAGACCCTGCTGCCTCAAGCATCATCCAGCAAGTTCAAGTACCAGAAATTTAATACCCAAAAAACCAGGAGCAGATGCAAGGAAGGCTCCTCTGTTTCCCACTACAAGGTCCAAGGGCACTCAGCTGAAAGTTACACCTGAACAAGAGGAGAGCACTTCCAAAGCCACCAGTGGTGTTGCTGAAACATCAGCACATTACGAACAGACCCTCACAAGGCAGCCTGGCAGGCTGTAAGCTATCTTGAGGCTGCAGAAAAATATAACCTGAGAAGTGAATGGGAAGTCAGCAAAGAATTGCTTTTACTGTAAGATTTTGAAATGGCTACGAGCAAGGTGGCGAGATGCAGGAAGGCTGCTCCAGAAGGCAGCCTGGGAGAAGGCTCCCACACCCACAGCAGCAAGAAGACGTCATGCCACACAAACAAATGAAGCAGGGGACTGCAGAGAGGAAACTCAGGAGCAGCAGCCTGGAGCTATGCCACTGTGGGGTTTTAAAATCTAGCGGTTTAATAAGGCCTTTGCTCTGTAACTAAATAGCTCCTGTAAATAGCTTAAGGGCTTATTGATACACGGGATGTCCTCTCCTGTCAGGCCGTTCTGCCAGGCTGCAGGAGAGCCCCAGCCCCACAGGAAAGCCAGTTCCTGAGCTAAGCAGGCAGCAGAGAGACAGGTGTTGCCCTCACACACACATACAGGCTCCCCAGGTAACACTTGTCTCACTGAAGTGTTCTGCAAAGCACACACCCACACTTACTTACAGGCTGAGTTACTGCTAATCAGAAATTCAGCAGCATCTGGAGGTGCAGCAGCAGCATGCTGAAATAAAGGGGTTTGTCACCATTTTCAGCCACATATTAAGAGGCCTGTTTGTAAGACTCACATGCTTTAGTGTGTAGTTACCCAGTCACTGATGCAATGAGTTTTCAGTATGTAGTTCCCTGAGGCCCAGAACTATAAAACCCCCATGAATTAGCCTCATACGAAAGGCCTATTTTAATTTCAGAAGCCATTTTGTCCTTCAGAAGCCTCCACTAAACAGTCCTCTGAACTGTATAAGCCCTAAGCAACCTCTCTCCCATGACACCTGCATGGGCACAAGGTTCACACCCGCAGCTGTGGTGGCCGAAATGTGTCTGTCCTCCCTCCTGTGACCCCAGTTAGGGCCACAGCAGCCTGCCCAGACTTTCTGTAATTACCTGTATGACCGACTTGCCTGTAATTACTGCCACTGCAGAGGCAGGCAGCTCTGTGGCTTCTCCTGGCCCCCAGGATGGAAGAGGTCTGCTGCCGGTGCCAGGGTGTGCTGGTGGAAGGAGGAGGAGGAGACTCACCCCCTCGCTGCCCTGGCGTGAGCAGCCAGTGCAGGGATGGCCACACAAGCCCAGCTTACTTACACACCCACTGGGGCCACGAGTTAGCAGACTCAAGGGTTACCTAACCACCACATACGCTCCTGCAAGAAGGACCATCCATACCACCTCCCCAGGGCACCACTGAGGCATTTTCCTGTCTTCCTCTGACAGTTCTAAAGAAGTGAAGCCAGCCCTTCAGCCCCTTCACTACCAACCTGCGAGTCAGCGGCTGAGGCAACCCTTTCCTTCTCCCTTCTCCTCCTGGTTTGGGCATCCTTCTCTCTCCCTTCTCCCCCTGCCCAGGGCACCCTTCTCTCTCCCTTCTCCCCCCAGCCCAGGGCACCCTTCTCTCTCCCCTCTCCCCCAGCCCAGGGCACCCTTCTCTCTCCCTTCTCCCCC
>WAAB01016923.1:251327-293615 GCA_013389865.1 Piaya cayana | reverse complement strand
AACCTTCCCCTCTCCCTTCTCCCCCAGCCCAGGGCACCCTTCTCTCTCCCATCTCCCCCAGCCCAGGGCACCCTTCTCTCTCCCCTCTCCCCCAGCCCAGGGCACCCTTCTCTCTCCCTTCTGCAGCTAAAGCTGATAAATGTTCGTTTTCCCTATGGCCTGCAGAGCTGCAGCTCCCTAGCCCTCGCTCTCCCAACAGGACACCCAGAGATGCCTCCTGCCTCCCTTTACCCTCCCAGCAGGAGTTTAAACCAGGAACACGAGGTCGCAGGGGTCAGCAGGGTCTCGAATCCAGGTCCCCCACCGCCCCCACCGGGTCTCGAAGCCGCGTTCCCCACCGCCCCCGCCGGGTCTCGCACCCGGGTGCCGACCCACCTGCAGCCGCTGGAGGTAGGAGGCAGGCGCGTATCCCGTCTCCCCGGAGCCGGCGCGGGTGACGAGCCACCAGTGCTGGTTGCTGCGCTCCAGCAGCAGGAAGGTCTCGCCGGCGGCGAAGGGCAGCGAGTTGGGCTCGGCCGAGCGGAAGCTGTACAGGGCCCGGTACATGGCGGCGGCGGCGGCAGCGGTACCGGCGCCCGCGCCCGCACCCACCGCGGCCCGGCCCGGCTTGCCCGCCCCGCCCCCGACCGGCACCGCTCCCGACCGCCCCCTGGCGGTGCGGAGGCGCCACTGACACAGCCCCGCGGCACCGCCCCTCCCGCCAACAACCGGCAGGGGGCGCCAGAGGAGCGCGGGGGGGCGAAGGGAACAAAGAGACCTCGGGAGGGACCTCGGGATGGACCCCAAATAGATCCCAGGAGGGACCTCGGGAGGGACCGAAATAGACCTTAGGATGGACCCCAAATAGACCTTAGGAGGGACCCCGTGAGGGACCCAAATAGACCTCGGGACGGACCCTGGGATGGACCCCAAATAGATCCCAGGATGGACCCCAGAACACACTCTGGGATGGACAATGAAGTGGACCCTCAAGACAGATTCTGGGATGGACCCCAAACGGACCCCAAACGGACCCCAGGATGGAACCTAAGGTGGACACCAAGTAGACCTCAGGGTAGACCCCGAGGTGGACCCCAAGATCGATCCCAGGATGAACCCCAAAGAGACCTTGGGATGGACCCCAAGACCGACTCTGAGATGGACATCAGGACAGACCCCAGTACAGATCCTGGGATGGACGTTGACGTGGACCTCAAGATAGATCCTGGGATGGACCCCAAACAGACCCCAGCACTGACCCCAGGACTGGAGGCCTTGCTCATCAGTGCTGCCCCGGCACCAGGCTGTTTGTGTGCTGGTGTCATGCCCCATCATGACTCGCTGGGGCTACTGCCTCCCTGTGTCCCCAGCCCGGCTGGGTGCCCCTCTCCCCCGGGGTCCCACACTGCAACCTCCAGTGCCATCAGACCCCAGGGTCCCCTGTGCCAGCCAGCTGCCACCCCAGGCACCAAGATCTGGTCCGGACACATGGCTGGTGCTGTCCCATCAGCCTACGGAGAACGGGAATGCCCTGCCACCCCTGGCACGGAGACAGGGCACAGCTAGGGTGTCTGCCTCACACTGTGCCCTGCAGCGGGCACGGTGACCTGGTGTGTGGCCGTGGGGACACGGGTGCACTGCCCCTCGGGCCAGCAACTCCCAGAGAGGACACAGCCACCCCTGGCCTTGCGGATTTTAGTGCCTTGACGCCCCATTTGAGGAGAACAACTCTTTGGGCCACCACCCCGAGCAGCCCAAGACCTCTGTTCCCTCCCCACTAAGACATCAGGAGCTCCCCCAGGTCTCGCTGCCCTTGCTGAGGGTCTGAGTCCCTCCTGCTGCCCTGGGGAGGTGGGTGGCAGCCCTTCAGGGCATCAACGCTTTCCCTCGTCTCCAGTCAAGGCTTTCTCCAAGGGACAAGAGGAACTTTCTACCTGACACAGCCAGTTCTGAGAGCCCAGCATGGTGCTGGCAACAGCAAGGCAGGGGGCTTCCAGCATCCCAGCAGGACCAGTACACATCTTCCTCCAGCCAAGCCCACCACAGAGACACCCCTCACCCACCCTGCCATCCTGCTGGGATGCTGGAATTAAGGGATGTAGAGATGAAACAGCCCACAGTCCGCCCCCTCCCAGCAGCAGGGGAGTTTAATTCATCCAGAAACAATCAGCAATCAAATCTAGGCAGCAGTTCTGCAATAAAGCCAGACTTGCAACTGCCATGACCCCCTGCCTGCTCCCAGAGCAGGTCCCCCAGCCCCCTGTTTCCCAGCACTGCAGGTGAGGTTAATTCTGGCTGAGCCTGGTTACTGAGGTGAGGATGGACCCAAGTGGTTGCCTTAGCATCCCTGTGGTGAGCTGAAGCCAGGCTCATTCGGGCTCGGAAGGCGATGGGGTGCTTTAAATGGCACCTGCAGGATGCAACTGGGGCTGAATCCTCCAGGAGCTTTCTGGGGTCAGGGTTTCACACCTGGTCACGGTCCTTTCCAGCTGCCTCGGTGGGCAAGGGGCACGCAGCCAGAGAGGACAAACCTTCTTGCTCGTGGGGTTATTCCTCTTGGTGTTACCTGGATCCCATGGGGCCGGGATCCCTCCTGCCTGAGGCACTGCAGCCTGCCCCAGTTTGTGCTCAGCGTTTGCTCTTCTCGAGGTTTGCTCGTAGCCATGTCCCTGCTCTAGGTGAGTCCCGGCCACTCCCTGTGCGAGCCCAGCTCCTGTTTACGCTGGGATAACAGTGTTTTATTTCCATGAAGTTGGCAGCACAGGCTGTGCAGGCAGGCAGGGGTGGTGGAGGGGGAGGCAGGCACCCACATCTCACACACGTGGCAGCACCCAGACCTCTCCCTCTGCTCAGCGCAGCGTGGGGGCTCTGCCAGCCTGCAGCTGGGAAGGGGCCTTGATTTCCCCCACAAGAGCTCCTGTAAACCCTCCTGTGCTCAGGTGTGATGCACAAGGGGCCAAAGAGCCTCCAAGTGTGCTGGGAACCCAGGCTGGATTCCTGCTGCAGAGGAATCAGCTCCAAATTGCAAGGAGGGGTAGTGAGCAAAGATCCCTCTGCATCATTTCAGGCTCAAAATAAGGAAAAAAAATTCTTCACAGAAAGGGTCATTAGGCACTGGAACTGGCTGCCGAGGGAGGTGGTTGACTCGCCTTCCCTGGAGGTGTTTAAGGTGCGGGTGGATGAGGTACTGAGGGGCATGGCTTAGAGATTGGTAGGAATGGTTGGATTCAGTGATCCTGTGGGTCTTTTGCAACCTGGTGGTTCTATGATTCGTGAGCGACTTTTGAAGTTGTCCTTGAGACCTCAGATAACAAGACTTACACCCCTTGTCCTCAGAGACATGGGGACCAGGATAACCATAAGCCCTTGGAGGGCTTGGTGCATGCACGACAGGCTCTGCCAAACCCCCTGCACCCCCACTTTCCTCTGGGAAGCGTTACACAACAGCATTCATATGATTGAAAGACAAACTTGCCAGCTCCACGTACACTTATACAATTCCGCACTGCCTGGTTGTCAACACATTGCAAAACAGCAACAGGATCAATCGTTCTACTTTTAGGTATCCAAATATTATTGTCCTCCCACCAGCTGTTTCTGGGTGAAAAGTTATCTGGGGTGGGAGGTGCTGCAGGAACCTCGGGCCCACAGCTCTGGGGACAACGCCACCAGCTTGTATCAGAAACTGCGTGAACAGCAGGTCCAGGGAGGTTATTCTCCCTCTGTACTCAGCACTGGTGAGACCGCTCCTTGAATCTTGGGTGCAGTTCTGGGCCCCTCACCACAAGAAGGATGTTGAGGCTCTGGAGCGAGTCCAGAGAAGAGTAACGAAGCTGGTGAAGGGGCTGGAGAACAGGCCTTATGAGGAGCAGCTGAGAGAGCTGGGGGTGTTTAGCCTGGAGAAGAGAAGGCTGAGAGTAGACCTCATTGCTCTCTCCAACTCCCTGAAAGGAGGTTGTGGAGAGGAGGGAGCTGAGCTTTTTCTCCCAAGTGACGGGACAGGACAAGGGGGAATGACCTCAAGCTCTGCCAGGGGAGGTTTAGGCTGGACATTAGGAAAAAAAATTTCACAGAAAATGTCACTGGGCACTGGTAGAGGCTGCCCAGGGAGGTGGTTGAGTCACCTTCCCTGGAGGTGTTTAAGGGAGAGGTGGATGAGGTGCTGAGGGACATGGTTTAGTGATTGATGGGAATGGTTGGACTTGATGACATGGTGGGGGCCTGTGGGGGGTAGGGGTGTCCATGAGTGGGACTGGGAGGCACTGGGTTGTCTCTTGGGCATGTTTCCTGATGTCCTGGCAGCCCTCCCTCCTGGAAAACCTCATTCAAAGACTGTAGATGGGACACACACCCCCCCCTTGAGTGGATGCCTCGAGATCTCTCCTGTCAGTATCAGTTTTGCCACCCCACTGAGCACAGCAGGGCTATTTGGGGAGGTGGGTTGGTGCCGTCCTGCTTGGCTCCTGCAATCTCAGGGCACAACCACCAGTGTGGATCAGCCCCAGCCCCTCCACAAGCTGTGCCTCGTGCCCTCACCTGCTCCAAGGACACTGCTGGCAGCTCCCACAGCCCTTCTGGAAGTTGGTCAGGCCACCTCCCTTGGGAAGGAGGTTTGTGGGTGGGAGAGCTGCCATGGACCAGAGGAGCAGGAAGACAAGCAATGAGAGGCACAGCCCAGACCATGGCACTCGGGACACACGCGTGTCCCTGCTTCTGAGCGAGATGCGGAGCTGGGCTCGCATGCAGGAGGCAGGGACAGGTTTGGGCATGGCCCTGAGCAAGCTGGAGTGGGTGGCAGCCAGCGGCACAATCCTACATCCAGCCTACCCCGTGCATGCCCCGGCATCATTTACAGGGGATTTCATCCCTCTGACTGCACCTACTCCCTTCTGGGAGAAGTCCCAAGCCCAGCTCTGCCCACCAGCAGAGCGAAGGGCACTCTGCCAGGCAGGCGCATCCTCTTGCTGGGGACATGATGCTCCACGCTGAAAACAGCAGCAAGGAGCTGCCCTGCCAGGAGCCGATTGATCCCACATGGAGCCATTGGGGCAGTGGGTGGCTCTGGGACCCTCTCCACTTCGCCTGTCCTCAGGGTTGGGGCATCCGCAGGGCTCCTTGCGCAACCCGTCCTGCACGAAGCTCGAAGATTGTAGCAGGGCTGGCAGGAGCCCAGGCTCCTCCTGCAGCCGGGAGGAAGGAACGGCCACTGCCAACAGCTGCGTTTCCTGGAAATGAAGAAGACAGAAGGTCGGGAGAGTTGAGGGATGGCGGTGGGGGGACGAGGGGGATGCTGCGGGAAGGACTGAGGTGTGGCAGATCGCAAGCTCTCCGGCTCTACTTGGAGAAAACAAGCTCTTTGGCTTCGTGCAGTGGTGACCTGTTCTTCATCAAGCGCTCTGCTTCAATCCTGACCCGATGAGCCCCTTGCCAGCCCATGCACTCTGCCTGCCTTGTATAGCCCCTTCCTGGCTGTTCCCTGCCAGGGCAGCTCTGGAGGCTGCAACACTGCGCTACGGGAACAGCCGTTTTAGGGCCAAGAAAGCTTTTTCTGTAACCAGCTCAGCACGCAGGCTCCTTGCCTCCTGTTGCCTGTGGTGTAAAACCTGAGTGCAGGCAGAAAGCACTTGCATGGTGAGAGAAGAGAAGGAGGGACTCAGGATAAGGTGCTCAGTATTGGGAGTGCAGGGTGCACAGCAACGTGCAGCATCGCACCCTGGCCTCCCCATACTGTCCTTCCCACCACACGGCTGCCAGGGCAAAGGAGACACATTCTTGGGTTCATATCTCTAATGAAACCAACACTGCATTGCCCAGCATCACCTTTCTCATGTTCTTTCCTCACTACGTGTCAGCTGGGGCTAAGTTGCAAACTGAGATGTTGGTTGGGGTGTAGCAGCTCTGCAGAACTGAGGCGTCCCCTGCTTCCCTCGCCCTCACACAGGCAGCTGAGCAGCAGGCTGTGGCCACAGCCCAGGCAAGATTTGGCTGGGAGAGGTCCTTTATCCAATCCTAATTTCCATATAATTCAAGGAAGGCGGCTTCGCCCCTGGCAGCTCCCAGCCTGGGACACAAGCCATTCCCAGTCCCCTCTGCCCTGCCTGGCTCCAGGCTGCGCTGGCCAAGTGGCTGCATGGAACCCTCAGCACCTGGATCCACAGGACAAACGTGTACCACCAGCCCCACTGTGGCATCACCACAGAAACAGCTTAAAATAAGTTTTATCAGTGTCCAGTTACAAAAACTTGACCCCATCACCTATAGAAATGGTGGCTCGGCTGCACATAGTGCCTGCTGTCCCCAGGACATCACAGAGCTGCAAGGTCAGAGGGTCCCTCTGCCCCAGTGAACCGGGAACTCCTGTCTCCCCAGCAAAACTTAGGATGATGGAACATGCTGTCTGTCTTCCTGAGGCCCAAGCACTTCGCACCTTGGGGCCATGGGGTGAGCAGGGTACACTGCTCCCCCTCGTGCAGGGGTCACAGCGACACCAGGGTGCTGCCCTCCAGGGCTGCTGCTCTGTCCACAATTATGGATTTTGCTCTTGCTCTATAAAAGCCATTTATGTGTCCTTCCCCATTGTCAGCTTTGGGGAAGAAGCCCAGCAGCTGCTCAGGAGGCAGCAGCAGAGGGGACAGCACGGGAACAGAGGCGTCCACTCCTCCTGGGGCACCACAGGCTGTCTTTATCCCTTCTTGCTTCTGCCCTGCCCAGCCCCAGAGACAGGGATTCCACTTGCCAAAAGGCCCTGGCATGTCTACAGGCCCTGCTCAGCCCCTCTCCGCTCTCCCCAGCGAAGCAGAGCTCAGTTCCCCAGAGAAGCTGGCACCGGCTGGAGGAACGCGTTTCATCTCTGGCCAGCTGACCCACAGTGATTCCCGGTAGCTACCCCAGTTTTGGGCTAGAAGTGACCTATTTATGTAAGGCAAGCTCCCTGTGAGCCTGTACACCATCACCCCGGGCTGCAGGCACCTGGGGACCAGGGCTCGGCCAAGCTGGACCATGCGCGGCTGCTTCCCCAGGACCTGGGAAGCCACTGGTACAAGGTCAGGCCACACATATTGCAGCCACCCAGGGCGATGGCCTTGCTGGGGCTGGGCTGGCAGGAAAAGGTGGGTCCTCTCCGAGCATCAGGAAGCGGCCAGGGAGGGGACCAGACACAAAGGAGCCTCAAGGAACAGGGACGTGAGCTCAGCATCGTCCTTGGAGCCGAGGCTGCAGGGTGTCCCTGCCAGGGTAGAGGCTGCCCTTTCCCAATGCTCCTGCAGTAGCTCCTGCTGCCAGGCAGGACCAGGGCCGCAGGGAGTCACACTCACAGCACACACAGCAAGGACAGGGCTCATCCCCAGAGGGAAAGGCACTTTCTGCAGAGGTAGAAGCACCAATTCCCATGGCATGCGCGCTCCAGAGCCTGCTGGAGGTTCTCTCTCACAGGGGCATGAAGCCAGGCTGTTTTGTCACCAGCCCTCACTGATGGGATATCTCCTGAGCATCTGCCTCCAAGGACAGCCTAGCACCTAGAGAGGAAAAATAGGAACAGAAAAGCCCTCCAGCCTCTTCCCCAGCCCAGCTGCTGCTCCACCGTTATTCCCCCACTCCATCCCTTCCTGTGCCCCAACAGGCAGGCAGCCCATGGACCCTCAGCAACCACATACGCCCTCCCCAGACCTATCCCCTCATCCCCAGACCCGTTCCCTACTCATCCCATTCCTGTCCCCAGAGAAGCCCAGGGCAGGGAGCCCCACTCCCACCCCAGCGTGTCCCAGGCTGGTGGTTACGCAATCACCTTCCCACAAACACAAGGAACTGCTCAGAGGGATTTGTGCAGAACAGCATGGAAGGAAAACAGACCAGCTCTTGAACTTTGCAAGATAATATGTCATTCAGAGGGACCTGCCAGCTGGGTTGCCCCCTCTTTAACCCTTCAGGACACAGCCTGGGCCAGGATGCCAGCAGTTTGGGTCAATATGTGAGAGAGGGAGATTTTTCCTTCTGATATTTTTCTCTTTCAGCTTTAAAAAAGACTAATAAAAACGGTCTTCTCTGTGCCTGCCTCCCCCACCCACGGCTGCAGGCCCAGGAAGCTCCCAAGCACCTTGTTGTTGTTTTGCAGCGCTGGCACAGCCTCTGCTAATCCCCAGACAATATTGGCAGAAGGATTGGAGCAGCATAGAGGGAGGGGCCAGGTCTGTCCCTCTGCTTTCCTACAGCAGCACCAGTTCCACCTGAGGTTTTATCGATAACGCTTTACATGCACCTCACATGCTCCAGGTCTGAGATGGTCTAGACCCCAAAAGCTGGCAGTGTTCCCGCGAAGGCAGCTCCCTGTCTGCACCCAGGGCCCTGCGTGCAGGCAGCGAAACAAAGAGGACTTGTTCTGGAGGCAGCTTGCATCAGAGCAAATGCGATTGTTCTCATCGGATTTTATGAATTCCCTCCAGAGTTCCTACGTAACACAAGTATATTAGAGGACTTTATCCCTGCTAATTTCAGACTACAAAGTCAAACCGCGTATCAGATGAATCTGCACAGGGAGGCTTATTCATACCCAGCACCAGTGATAGCGGCCACAGGGCCTGCCAAGAGGCTCGTCATGAGCTCATTAGCAGAGGGCAGCGCATCCTAAGCAGAACTGAAAAGGAAACAGCACGTTGCAGCCACGGCCCCTCTCTCCTGTGTTTGTCACTGACTCACACCTACGGCATCAGGGGACAGCAGTGGGAACAGCTCATTGCTGTCCAAGGGATTTGGCAATTCCAAGTGCCAAGAATGAACACTCCCATTTCCCCCAAGGCTTTTTACCAGCAGCACTGGGAGCAGCCTGGGGGCCTGTGGCAGCTGCCCCAGCACTGGAGACTCAAGAAGCAGCAATAAATGGCAAGGATCAACAAACCTATTTCATGGGGAAATCCGTGCAGACATAAAATGGTGAGGTGACTGCAAAATGTAAAAAAAACCCCTGTTTAATACTGATATTTGTTTGTACCTCAACACTTTGGAAGTCAAAAAAAAAGAACAACCACAAACTCATGTTGTAAGAGCAAAGGTAAAAAAACCCCACTCTTCCAAAGAGCACAGCCAAGACATCAGAGACTCTGATCAGGAGAACTTGATAGCAACAGCCCAGGAGTATGAAACCAAAGCTGCAGGGCTACAGCGGATGAAAGAGGGTGACCTTCTACCAGCGGATCTGCAGGCTTTGTCACATCCCACCTTGCCTCTCCCAGGCACACCTGCAGGAAGGTGATGGATGAGCAGAGATGACCCCAGCATCACCCACCTCTCTAAACACTTTATCTCTGACTAAACTTGCTGCTTTATCCTGGACAACTCCAACAAGCTGTATCCCCACACTTCCCTCAGCACTTCCACACACAGTTCTCCTTTGCACTGTCACCATGACTTAGAAGGGTAGAAGTCACTTCTCTAAACAGCTATAGAAATAAGTGCCACTCATGGTCTGGAGTTCTGTTATTTCAGCTACTAGCTGTCCTCTCACTTTCTGACACTTCCTTCCCATCTACTTGCCTCAAGTCAGATTTAAGCTGCTTAGGGTAGATTTCAGCCCCTGCTATTGCAGATAATCCTGGAGAAGTTTTACATGTTTTGGCTCAGTTTAGATTTAAAAAATGTCAATAGCTCTCTAGAAATAGGTTGCAGCACAAAAGCTCATTTACAAGATCCTCAAACAAGAAAGTTTGTTGGAACTTAAGACACAAGTCCTCACCTATCAGTCACATCATTCTGTCTGGAAGGCATCTCTGGAGGTCTCTCTTGCAGCCCTCTGCCCTTTAGTATATCTTTTCCCCAGGTTCCACAGGCCGTGTTGCCTCAGCCTCTCCTCAAAGGCAGCTGCTCCAGCCCTGCCCAGCTTGGTGGCTCCTAGACCATCTCATTGCTCCTGTTGGGAGGCCCAGAGCAGACGTGCTGTTCAACACACGTTCTCACAAGGCAGGTGAGAACCACCAGCAAGTGATGAAATTCACCCCTTCCTCAGTCACCAGCTACAACTGAAGCATGACTTACAATGAGCAAAAAGAATTTTATTGGAACGTATACACACAGGGATAACAGAGGTATCTGAGTAATCAAATACGGAATGTTTAAGAAAGTTAAAATAAATAAGGATACCAAGTTTTGCCAGTGCTAGGTCCAGCACCAATATAAGTAAATGCCCTCTGAACAAGTCTGACTCTGAAGGGATCATCCCTGCAGAGCTTGTAAAGATTCCTACCACCAGAAAGTGGCCAATAATTCTGGAATACAAAGAGTCACAATAGTGCTTTCTACCGCCGTGCATTCACCGTTTATTCACTGCTTTCGTCTCTTATTTCTTTAATAATATCTATTAAGTTCTGAAGTCCAAAAACATAACCAGTGTCTTGGCCCTCGTGCACCACACTATCTTCTCCATAGTACTTGCAGGTTGTGTGGGCAAAGTCTATCATGCGGACATCAACAGTACTAGCAGTCGGCTTGTAGGCGTACGCTCCTGCTGACTCATCTGAAGATTCTTCCGAAAGGTCCTCCAAGTCCTCTGGGTCTGAGTCGACAGCAACTTCCTGCCTTTCCTTTCCATCATAAATGATCAGCAAGGAGCTGGAATAGAAGCGGTAAGACTCTTGTTTCTCTAGGACAGACTTGAGTTCAGTCAGTTTTTTAAGAACAGATTCAAAGAGTTCCCTGCGCAGGTATTTGCCATTATGAAAGAACTGGTAAAGTGCTTCTTTAAATCCTTGGACTGAGAGTTTCCTTCCGTGGTATTTATTCATGAACATCAGCTGGCCAGTGCCTGCCTGGTAGACCTGCACATACAAAAACACACAAGACAAAAAAAGGAATAGTTAAAATTGCTGGTAATACCGACACAAAGCCTTGAAGAAAAAAAAGATTGAATCGCTACAAGAAAGCTTTTAGAAGATGACATTCTACTCGAAATTTCTGTTGCACGGTTACAGAAACTAGCAACAGATCCAGCAGTGTCTACAGAACTCGTAGGCATGGAGTAAATGGAAAATTCCTTCAGTTGAGGTTTGAGCTTTTCCACCAGCGATGTAAGAATGAGTTAAAGTGAGATTAGGAAAGCTGCAGCCAAGATCTCCAAAGTCAAGCTACAACTTGTACCACAGCTCATTATCTGCCTCTGCTCACATGTGCACCACCTGATTCCCAGAATGCTGAGCTCTAAGTGACAACAAACGCTCCTATATAAAACAAAGGTGTGTCCCATAATCCTCTATTTAAAGAAGCCAGAGCTGCTCCTGCAGGGATATTTCTTCCTGTACGAGAGTGGTCTACGCACCACATGGCTCAGTAATGCCTAAACATCTGCGTCAAGTAATTATTACAGATGCCTCTGAAGTTCCTCCCCGTTTCCAGCACAGGTTCTTCACTGGAAGGTGAACAATGACCAGATCCTTCTCAAATCCCAGCACAATGTGGTTATAAATGCAGCTCCCACTTCCAATTCTGCCTCGTGCTTTTCTCTGAAGCTAAGAACAGTGAGCTGAGCACCAATCATGCCAACAGTCATGCTGTGGAACAAGTTCTAGCACACACTGCTAGCATTCCTGGAATCTACTGGATGGGAAAGAGGGACTTGGGAAAAGACTAATACAAACAAGCTCCTTCCAGTTTCACTTTAGGAATACAGAAACAAGTAGTTAAAACACTCAGGTGGAAGTCCACGCAGCTCTCTCCTTTATTTGACCACGAACCTTATCGCGCTTACCAAGCCACTTGTGTGCAGTTTACAGCACGTCTGCTTTAAACAGTGAAAGATCTGTGGCTTTTCAAAGTCCACAAGACAGAACTGATTGCTTCGTAGTGTTCTGGTACATTTCTACATGCTTTATGCAAAACACATGCATAATGCATGTCATGCAAAACACCCTCCTTTCAATTGTTTCATATGCTACCCTGAATACCCTGAAATGTTAATCGAATAAGTAGTTTTACTACACAGTTTTGAATTGCTGTTACGGTGCAGGAGATTGGTTTTGTGCTCAGAGAACACTTCCACTGACACAGAGCACATGCTGCTGGTTGCTCCTGCAGATGCCGCCACCTTCAACTGGTATGGGCTGCTCAAAAGCCTCATTCCCCTTACTGAAGGAAACAAAACTCAGCATCAAGGATAGTCAAAACCCCACTAATGGAAACGTGTGCAAGACTGTTGCCCTACACGTAACTAGTTTTCCTCTCACCTGCATGCCACACACTCGGACTCCAATAACAGCGGATGTGCTCTGCTGACACTTGCGAATCTGATTAGCCTTCTTCTCTTCTGATGCATCATCTCCATGCTGGCGGGTTCCCATCTTAAGGTCCAACACACAGGGTACTTCGTATCGAGATGTTAGGTTTTCCAGCAAAATGAATTCTGATTAGTTAAGGAAGAATCTTCACAATGAGGAACACAGATTTTTAAATGTATTATCACAGATTTTATAGCTTATAGCCTTAAGCATACCCAAAACATGTCCACTATGTAGCAGCCTATAAAAAAAGGATAATTACATAAACCTAGCATAAAGCAGAGTGTGCATCCAATCCCAGTTTCACTCGTCTTTCTCTAGGGAAAACAAGTGAATTTCCACATTAAGTGCAGAAAAAAAAAGCTAACTGGAGCCACACAGCACCTGTAGTATAGACTTGGAATTTTATTTCCTGCCTAGTGACAGATTTTTTTTGGGAAAATAGATTTGTGTGCTTCAGTTCCCACTCAAAAACAGTGAAAGCATTTTCACACCACCTCTGAAGCAGAGAACTTAAAAAGCACTTCAATACCTGAAATAATGTTCCAGAGATAACACACACTTCTACTTGGACGATTCAATAATCATCTACAGGGAAATGGTGAGGATACCAGCCATGAAATGCCTTCTATCATTTTAAACAGCTTATTAGTCAGAGCTGTTCTAGTAATCCATTTACCAAAACTCCTCAAACATCAGGAATTTGTTTACCTTAATATGCAGATATTAATATTATAATAATATTTTCATTAATATTATTGCAGGATTTATCAGGCACACCCAAGCCTGCATACAGCAACATCTTTCTTTTGCACAGAATGTACAGGGTGCAGATGTTTGCCTACTCAAGAGCAGCGTGCTTCTGCTTTTATGGATTCAGCCATCAGTTTTATGTTTCTCATGCTCCAATCCTACATGACAGCCAGTTTATATTCAGCCTTTTCTTTATCGAAAAGGCTTAATGAAAAGACACCGTTAGAAGCAGACAGCTCCAGGCACTGGAATATCCTCTATCTCTAAGGCAACACATTAAGAAGTTGCTAAAAAGGGAAAGATGGCACTAGCTTTTAAGATCAACGCTATCAGCACAGTAATAAAAAGAGACAGAACTGTTCTCCTTTGAAAGTTTTCATTTACTAATAAAAGTTTCCTACTTGTTTTTGCAGAAGATACCAAACTCAGTATTCTGTAAAACCTTTTTACTATATGATCAATAATTTGCAGTTTTGAGTTAAGTTATCCAAATTTCCTACCTACTCTATCACATGCTGGAAAAGCCTGTGTTCTGGAAATTGCTGGTAACCCCTGCAAAGTCACCAAACAAATCAAGAATTTGGAGAGTCTCTCTGAATTGCAGTTAAGCCTGCACTGTACTTTATCTGGCACATTCAAGCAAAAAGCAGAGCCCTAATCATTTTGTTATGAGCATTTTCAGGAAAGGATACTATATTGATTCCGGTGTTTTGCATTTTCTTTCATCCGCTGTAACTGCTGCTGGTGACATTTCATGCTCCAAGGATTGTGGTGTTTAAACTGTGAACTGACATTTCCTTTTTTCTCTACAGTATAATACAAGACTTCAGATTTCTTCAGCCACTCAAATTCTTCTTCCAATTTGTGACTAGAAAACAGAAAAAAGCAGCAAATCAGAGATTAAGTAGAAAAACAAAGACCTTCACAAAGGGGCTGTCAGTGGATTTAATCTTACAACCTACTTTGCTCACCTTCACTACCACTTAGCATAAGCATTATTTTGCTTTCTATACAACTGGACAGGTTGCCAATCAGTAACGTTATAACAAGGATAAGGTAGGTTTTATAGAAAAGTACACCACATATAGCCCATTACATTTCTGGTTTAATACAACTGTTGGGCTTTTGTAGGCACTGGGGTTTTTCTTTCTTTTTCCAGCAGCTTCTAAAACAACATTGGGAAATCTTTTCCGATTGGTCACAGTAGTAGTTTTTTATTACTTTTTTAATAAAAAAGACTCAACGTGCTATTGGGCTGAGGACTTAGTTTCACTGCTGAACCCATCCGCACTGAAGAGTTCAGGAAAAACAAAAGAAACAAGAGAAGAAATGGAAATGAAAAATTCTGGAGAATTCTCTGGAATTCTGGAGACCAGATCCTAATTCGACAGTAAAAACATGTTGTGCTTCAATACTCCACATTCCATTTCCCCCGTGAAACTTACCTTTTCATTTTTTCCTCTTTCCTGTGCTGTCGGACCCATTCCTTAGATATCTTCTCATTTTCTAACAACATTGTCTTTTTGTTAGTCCATCGCAACAGCTTACTTTTGGGTTCACAGTCAGAATTATCTAAATTTTCTAAGTTATCATGGTCCCCATTTAACGGATATGCTATCAGACACAGATTTCCATCTTCATCCTCTTCAAAGCTCACCGACACCACACCTGAAGAGAGAAAGAACACAGACAGTTACAAATTCCTGAAGCGACAAGCAGGCCTTTCAGAACACGTGACTTTATGCTAGGAATATAGCAACTTTTGTGGTTCTCTTACCCTGGTCCTTAGTTTCTATCTCGCCACAGGCCAAACCTCATCTGCCAACCTAACAAATATCAAAAGACCTAGACAAAAATTACACCTTAAAAAAGACAATTTAGCATATTGACAAAACAATGATACAAAGGTTCTTTTCTCTCTCTTATGCAGTCAAGTAACAATCAAATAATAACAGGAGACAATTTCAATTAAAAAAAGTTTTTATTAATTTTAAAAAACCTGACTGGTCTGACCCTAAGAGAGATGCAAAGCATTTGTTAACATCTTGCAGTGAAAAGTGACCTGCATAAAAAAACCTCAACACCAAAAGCTCTAAGTTTTGCATAACAGCAAAGGAAAAAGGACTTATCCAAACAAGATTGGGTCAATAGATCTCCATGGAAAAGGAAAGATTTGCAAGTAGAGCAAAACAAGGAAAATGTCACATTACAATAGAAACTGGCCCAAAAGCTTCCACCTAGAACCACCACGTTAAATCACACATTTTCGTCTCCTTTTTGGAATATAGTTTATTGATAGTGGTTATGCAGAAATCTTGTGAAATAAATAACAAAAATGCAGTACAAAACAAATCTGTTTGTGGTACAGAAACATGGTGAAGCATTTTTTTCCTCTCATCCTTCAATTAAGAGTCTCTAGAGCACTGCATTGCATTTTAAGAGCCTCTGAGGAGCACTCTGACAGTGATGCACTCAGTGCTATGTTACCAAGTTTCAGTTGTTAATGAAGAAGTCATTACAATTGTCTGAATTGTTTTTTAATTCTATTTTTCAGTCCTCTCTCTTTATTCTCAAATCAGTCTGCACAGTTCTTACAGCTCATCACTAGGCCAGTGGGGAGAGGTCTTGGCGAGAGATTGGTGCTTCTGAGCTGGGCAGGCGGCTCCGAGACCTACAGTAGCTGGGGCAGGGAGCGCAGCAGCTCCGACTGACAGTCCTGCTGCCACAAAGGAAAGGACAACAGGAAAAAAGGGGGGAGCCAGCTAGCAAATGGCCTTTGGCTTTATCCTGGAAAAAATAACAGAGATGGACCAAGTGAGGCCCCTTACCCCTAAATCCCTCCCCACACTCCCCAAAAAGCCATATACACTAGTACATTTGATCTGTTACATTTTGAGATCATCATTCAAAGATCACATTTTCTTCCAGTTCAACAGAACTTGTAGTTAGACACATCAAAAAGTCTCTGTGAGTGTGCCAGGAGTTTTAACTTTGATACATCTCTGAAATCTTCCAAGAGTTCATAAACAGTATGCAAAATTTCATCACCTTTATGGTTGTTGAAATCAACATGCTTTAAAAAGCAACTCCATTTTAAAAAGTGCTTCAGACATATTATTTATTAATCACCAGGCACCAGCTGATGGAATAGCAAAGAGAAAGAAAAGTGTTTCTGTTAACTAGCACAATGCTTAGAAGAACTGGAATTTCCACTCCTGCATAACAACTGACTCAGCCTCATCACGGCTACTTGATCCTTGCCTACTTAAATGCCATGAATTTTCATTTCCTTAATGGCAGAAAGAACACTGAAAATATTCAACAAGACACCTTACTGACATGTATTTATTGTGCCCAAAATGAGAGTCAAAGGAAAAATTCAAAACCAAGTGACCACAACAAAGCTTGCACAAAATATTATCTGCCGATCTTACCAAATCCTTGTGAACAGACATTAAACAAGTAGTAAAAAACAAAAAAAAAATCAACAAAAATGCAGCAGATAATTACTGAAAACATTCACAAGCTGTTAGCTACTTACCTGTGCCTAAGCGAGATACATGGGCTATCACCAGCAGAGCTGCTCTACTCTAATGCTGTTAGTCAGCCCAAACGCCAACTTGGCAAGCATTTCCACCCTGCATCTCCACAGCCTGCCTCAGACAACATCAAAATACATGAAAAGAAAACACTACAGTAAAATCTCTTCCACACAGAAGAGATTTCAGAGATAAGAGAGCACAGCATGCTTGTGTTTACAGAAAGAAAAAAAACCAACACCAGCCTAAGGTTTGGTAACTTACCCTCATATTGTGGAGTGAATTTACGCATTTCTGATGGGAGAGTCTCATAGAACTGGTGTTCCCTCTGAATAAGGGGTTTACAGATGGTCTTGTCATTAAACCGGAGGACACAGGAGTGTCCTCCGACCTGGTGGACAAAAGGCTCGAGCAGGACTCCCTTGGAATAGTGCTCCACTTCCATAGCTCCAAATGCTGGGCTCATCCTTGTAGCACATTAGACAGAAGGCGGCGACAGTGGTGAAGGCAGTTTAGAGCCAGACGCCTCCGAGATCTGAAGGTGTTTATTCCAACTCAAAAGTCTGTTAAAACAAACACAAGAGAGCGCCGGGCCGTCAGCCTCCCCGCACGCTGAGGCCTGCCAGAGGGATCGGAGGGGTCTGCGCTCGCCTTGCGGTGCCGGCCGACTGCGGGAACGCCCCGGGAGCAGCCGGACAGGCCCCGCAAGGCCCCGCCCCGGCCCGTGGGAGCCGCGCCCCGGCCAATGGGAGCCCCGCGGCCCCGCCCCGGCCCGTGGAGCCCCCGCCCCGCAGCGCCTGCGCCCCGGCGGGGCGGGGCAGGGGGGGGGGTGCCAACCACCCGCCTGGCTGCCCCCCCCCCCCGCCTCCTTGTTCAAATGAGCCAATCTTGACGGTAGGGCCCGGCGAGCCCAGCTACAGGGGACGCCTAACGCCCTCCAGCGCTCCCCCCTCCCCAGCGCATCCCCTAATTAACACCGCGGTAACAACTCCCCCCCCTCCAGGATCACAGAAACCTGCCCAGGTCCGGCCTCGACACTTATACCGCTTCATTCCCAGCGCGTCTGACATTTAAAATATTACAAACATGTTAACTTTTCGGATGAAAAGTCAATGCTAACAAGCCGTTTTCCAAGAACTTGTTTTTGCGTAAATACAGCAGAAGGCAGCGTTTTGTGCCATCTGCATTCTAAGGATCTGCTGCCCTACCCCGGTGACTACACGCTTGCGCTTCAATATGCAATTATAGGAGCAAAGCTAAAAAAAACAACACACGACTGTCTTAGTCTGCACCTTCCAGTAAATTTTTAAGTCAAGTTGCTCTAATTTTAGACCTGAGCTTTAATGATTAACTCTTTTTTGTAGTTAAAAACAACCTCTTACTTACTTTGTCTGAAGATCATTACACGAACAATAATGCACTTAATTCTAAGAGACTACAAAGTGTTCTAGGTCACGGGTCTATTTTTATTTGTCCTCCTTAGATATTTAACAGCTTTACAGTAACTGGAAAAGCAGAGACCTGCGGGCTTAAAGCACCAGTGCTAACAGAACCACAGACGCCTACACATGCCCTGTACATAAGGGCATTAATTGAATTAAACAACTAAACTGCTTAAAGGAACAACAGATCAATCAACTGAACTCCAGCTCCTGGAATGTTTACCTGCACCTAAGGGTAACAGATCAATAATTTACTCACTACACACCAGTTAACTATTTTTTCCTCCTTTCTTTCAGGAAAAAGAGCCTTGTTTGATAAAAGGTTGGGAAAACAAACCTTGGGACACCTCTGCAAGAGTAGTTAGAACAATCTGGAATAGTATTTCCCAAGAACAATTCTCTCTTCTAACACACTAGTTGTTGTTTTAATATTAGGGCAAAATCAGTAAATTTTCCATCTCTATCCTTGCTACTTTATTAATTTAATGATGCAGCTAGTTCTCATTCACCTCAACAACTGTACAACTTTGGGACTCAGAGGTGAGAACTTCTCAGTTCCACCCAGGACAAGCCACTTCCAAGCCCCCGTTTGCCTCCCCCCCCAGGCTGCAGAAGGTGCGCCCGGCAGGTGGCGCTGTCCGCGCTCTGCAGCCACCGCCCCACGCAGCCCGCACGTGTCCCATCGCCTCTGCCCCACCCGCCCCACGCAGGGCCCCGCTGCTCCTCCCCCTGAGGTGTGGAACACACTTCCACGTTTTCACGGAAAGCACGCTCAGCAAGCCGCTGTGGTGCGCGAGCGCGGCTCCCACTGAGAGTTGTTTCCATTTTCTAGTAAAGAAATTCTAAGCACCAGTAATTTTACAAGTCTCAAGGGTTTTCACTGAGATTTCCTAGAGCCAACGACGTCTCCGGTCTTCTGCCATTTCCCAGTGAAAGCTAGAAGAGTGCCAGCCTTCACTGGAAAGCACAGTTACATATGTACAAATCCTGTGGTGACAGAGCCTCACATTGGCACAGCCACCTTCAACAGCATTACACTACAGCAGCATTGTAAGAACCTTTATTCCCATGACAGCTTTATCGTTCTGCGGCTGCCTTCCTCGTTGGTGCAGATGTGGAGACACTGACTGGCAGCTGCAGTGATCCAAACTTAGAAAGTACCTCGCAACATCCCTTAACTTCAAACACCTACCCCTACTGCATCAGGGCTGCACCAGGAGTAAAAATGTTTATGCTGTAGAAATAACTCTGGCAAAAAGCACCTTCAACACAGACCATACATACCACCTTGTTTACCCAACACATCCTCATGGGAGCTCATTAGTAGCTGCTCAGCTTGTTTGCTTTCACATATACCCAAGTGGCCTGGAAAATACTTGCACACAGTACACCATATTCATTTGGCAGTGGAACTGCAGAGCACAGAACTGGACAGGGACAGCTCACGCTACTTCACCGCTTCCTGAACAAAGTAAGATCTGGCAACACATCACACAGCGTAACTTCCCATTTGAGGGATAACAAAGCAAGTTTTTTATAGCTCTAAAATTATAACAATATCAGTTATGTAATACTTAGGCAGGACAACAACAGGACCTGGAGCAACAGCTGTAATGTCCATTAGAAATGCTTTGCACAGCCTCATTTATAAATAGCTCCCATAAAAAAAAAAAACACATGTCAAATTGGTCCTACTTCCTTAGAAATACGAACTTTTAACTGATGACCAATGCTTCAAGCAGCACTGATGTTTACCATCACAAGCACAATACAGTTCTTCACGCCTTTTGTCTGATCCTACACCCAGTTTGTTTTCAATGATCTTTGAGCAAGAAAGAGCACAGAACAGCTGTTTTTAGGCAATTTTCCCAGAAACCAAACACAGGCTCAGTGTACCCTGCCCTAGTCCTCCTACATGTTTTTAAATGCCTTTGGTTAAGATCTTTTGTTCTAAGGACACATCAGCAAAAAAACCCAAAAACAGATGTACTATTACGTCACCTGACAAGCATTTTTAGCGAAAAATCTGACATCATGTGAAAGAAGCCTCACCTAGACAAAATAACAATAGCTTGAGCAATGTCATTCTTAAAGTAAGGAGCAAAAGATGCTTAAAACCCAGATCTGTAACAGAAGTGACATGCACAGCCATCCTACTGTCATTCACATGGACAATGACCATGGAAATAATACCACAATAAACTCATGTTTTCAGACGTTAATATTAAATCTCAAGTGACAGCATTCATCGGAAAGCATTTCATGTCATTACAGATTCTCAATTTAACCCCATACGTAACTGCATTAACGAACACATCCTCTGGAGAGCACAGTGTTCAATTAAGCAGCAGCTCCCTCCTTCATAACAACCTCAAAAATAACACCTCTTCCCAAAACTCTGCAACAGCCCAATTACTGATGCAGAGCTGCCCTCCTAATCAACCTGTCAAAAATGAGTTCTCTCAAGTGCAGACTTTTTATTTTGGTTAGTCCAAATAGCCATAAATCAGCTTTACAGTGGCAGAAATAGCAAGGCAGCAAAGCTTTCTGCCTGTCCTTTTCTCAGTTCACTGGGTAGTGCAGAGGAAGCTGCTGGGACAGCTATCTGCAGAGCTATAACCCCGCTGAACCAGACAGACAAAGCTAAGCCTCTTCCCGAGGTTTCAAGGAACAGCCAGCCAGCCGGAGGGGGGGAAGTATCAGTGACCCATCACAGAAGCTGAAGAGAGAGCTACTTCTACTGAAAGAATAATCAGGAAGAAACAAATACCAGGTGAGAAAGGACACAGGAAGACAAAAACATCAATGTAGAAAGTGTCTGAGTTGATAAGTCATTACAGTGCTCAAAGAGAATGACTCTTCACAACTGAAGCAGAATAAACACACTTTAAGAACCTACACTATACCTACCGAGCTGGAATAGTTACAGGAATTTTACAAGCCTCGGAGACCAAACTACATGTTCTGGCACTAGTATTCTGCTACTTTACAAATAGCAGAGTACTTTCCTTGAATCTAAGGACACAAAGTACAAAGCAGAGAATGCAAATCAGAATATTGCGTAACATTTTTATTAGCAAATTTATCCAGTCTAACATTGGTAAGGAATTTCTGCTAACAGAAACACTCAGTGTGTTCAACTCCAGCAGTTTCTAGGACAAGAATGGAAATACTCAAATCCTCTAGTGTCCAGTCAGCTGCCTATATTCATTTATCACAGCTGTTATAATAGATTCCTAACTTTAAGGACAAATTATACCTCTAAAAGTAATACAAGTCCCACATTATGATGCTTTCAAAGCATTTTGTATCTTTAACAGTAACAATATAACCAAATTTGAGCAATAAAAGCCTTAGTTTCTAAATTTTTATCTCATTAGGGTAGAGACACAGAGTCCTTGAAACAATGTGTTCATTTGAATCAGGCAACTTCAGAAAAAAGCCTTAAAAGCTGCCTTAAATTCAAACATGTGCTCTGCTAACTGATTTTTAGGAAAAAGTTTAGCTTTGGTACAAAAGTGCATTGAACTGCAGACTCTCAAGTTATTACATTTGTAAACAAAACACTGTCCACCAAAAAAATTTAATACAGCAGATTTAATGGAAAAGAACTTTGTTATATACAACTTTAAACCAAGAGGCTGCCACGTTATCTGCTATTTTGTTACTTAGACAGCAGTAATAAAAAAAAAAATTAAAAAGATGCTGAGCTACATGTTTGTATGCAAGTCAAGGTTATTTAAGCTCTTATGCAGCGAATCAATCAATGTAACAATCATTAAGTTATCTCCACATGACTTGTGCTCAGAGATGAGTAAGCATGAGGTTTTATAAAAATACTCAGCAGGAACACTTACAAATCCAAGAGTAAAATACCAACTCCTCCACACCTACATATTGAGACTACATGCATATTCACTTTTCAAGCAGAAATACTTTTGCTATAGCCTTTACGGTAAATCAAGAGGGTGATGGGAGTCAGGCACTACAGTGAGGAGTCTGCCATAACAGCCTACAGATACAAAAAGCTAAAATCAAACAAATACTTCTTGTTGAATGTTGGGTGTTTGGGCCATACCAGTAAAAAACCACCTGCCTGTTAGAAGTGTGATATAAGCTAATTATTTTTTTAATCTGTCTTTATTAAATGTCTGGTAACTGCAGCAACACATTGATGTGCTTTGGAAAAATGAAGTAACTGCTCCAGATAGAAAGGGGGGAAGGAATCCTTGAATTAATTTACTTGATCACACAAAACAGCCCGAATCTAGGAATCCAGAATTACACATGAACTCATGCACAAAGTTTCTACAAAACATGTTTGCAAAACCCATTGGGAACGTGACGGAGCCAACTGGATAAGAGTCTTGGCCCATATCAAGGTAGAAATCATCTAATCCTATTTTTAACATTAGGCTGTGAACAAAATATTCCCACCAAGAAAGAACGCACGCTTATAATCACGTGGAAAATTTCTGTTCATCAGTTCAATAAAGGTGGTCACCAAGAGCTCCTATCTTTTCTTAGCAGAAGCATGCACAACCACCCCCCAGCTGCCGTTTCTTCAACCTCAGTGAAGAAGTTATACAGTCCGTACAACTTACATTTCAAGATCCCAGAAAGCAATAGCTTTCAGCTTCCCCTAAACTATGTGTAATCTGTAACCTTAACAACTACATACACAACACTGAGGAAATGCCAAAGCTTTACTGAGTACAGCTATTTTACCTCCCTAATACTAAAATAAAGCAAAGTTACAGGTTACTAAGCATATTCAGCCAGAAAAGAGCATGCAATTCTGACCCTTGCAGTTTTTCTAGGGATTGTGTAATTTAAGAACTAGACTCTTTTCCAAGTAAAAATGCCATGGAAACTAAGAAACCTGAACCATCAAAACTAAGCTACTTAAACATCCTATTTAGAAACTGATCCATCTTAAAACGGTATTCTGGCACCAGTGGCTAAAACCACCAGTTGCTATAAAAAGACAATACAGCCCTTTGTCACGGAAAAACCAGAATAGCATTCAGCCTTTAATCTTCTGAAAATATGACAGCAAGAGGTAAATTGTATGGATTACACACACGAATGTGTTATTCAAGCTAGCAAAACCCCCAGAAATTCCAGCATTAAGATTTATTTTAATCTAAGGCTATGCCTTTCTCTTCACCATGAATAGAGCAGTCTCAGATCTCTATTTCTAATCACTTAATAGAAGAAGATAATATCTTTGTCAATGGACAGTGCAGTTGTGACCCATTTGCTACATATGAGAGGTTGCTAAAGAGGACAACTGTCAAGTCCTGTTCAAAGGCCACATTCATTTAACTCCACAAGTATGTTCTCTGTACTCCCTTCAGAAATCCCTATCCCTAATACCTTTCAAACCATAAGCACTAACGGTCCACAAGACAAGATCGCTTAGATTTAAACAAATGCCCAAATCCTACAATACAGTCTAACTCCATGAGCAAAAAATTTCCAGGTGCGCAAAGCAAAGACCATCAATAAATGAAGTACTACAGGAAGAATGGTGACCAAAAGGCCGTTGCATATTTCATGCATCCCATTTGTGTGCATACTCATCAACACCACGGACATACTTCACATGAAGAGGCTTAGTCTCTTTTTATAGAAACTGGTTGAAAAGTAGCCCAGAAGGAGACTGTGATCAGACCTGAAACTCCCATCCACATCTTAAACTATAATTCAAGTGGAGGTTCTGAGACTTTACCTCTGATAACAATAACAGATAGAGCTTTTGCTCCAGAACAGTTGAGGTTCACAAGGCAAACATAACATATCTTCTTAAATTGTGTTCACGTTTCAACAAATTGAATTCATGGATACCTCATCCCTGGAGGTGTTCAAGACCAGGCTCTATGGGGCTTTGAGCAAGCTGATCTAGTGGAAGGTGTCCCTGCCCACAACAGGGAGTCTGGAACTATATGATCTGTAAGGTCCCTTCCAACCCAAATCATTCTAGGATTCAAGACATTTCAAGCTACTGAAAACACTTCTTAGATCAGACAACCCAGATTTGCATCCTGAAGAGCTTGCATGATTCCCTGAATATACACGCACTTTCCATGCCTGCCAAAGGCAAAATGAGAACAACTGGGTCCTAGGACCTTGAATATACAGCTCCTTCCAGGATGACTGGACAATGACAGTTCAATCCCCCAAAAAACCAAAAATATTAATTCCACTGCACTTCTTACTAAACTGCAGCAGATGGGACATGAGCAAGTAACAACAGGAGAAACGTCTTACAATAAAACCAAGGGAAAGTCATGAATGTTTCTCCTGGTAACCACAACTCATTTCAAGCACAGATTCTCCCTAATAAAAGGGACACGGGTCTTTTGTACAAGCACATCTGCAAAGTACTTAAAATGTTTTGGGCTCTGTGTGTTTTGGTTTTTTTTAAAAGAACATTATTTGCATATTTCATGTTTCATCTTTCAGTGATCTCACAGTACACCATCTGTGGCCAATTACAGGCTCACCATAATAATCACTGTATAAGAATTAATCCCTTTAATCTCATACAGTTTACATATTCAAACAGTAGTATAAAACCACTTGAAAAAAACTTACCAGTTTCAGTAACCTATACAAGGATGCTTTTGCAGGAGCTTGGCAGTATTTCTCTCACTTCCTTGCAGGCTGAAATTCATTTAAAGATGTAGAAGAGCTAGTTTTATTAGCCTAGGTAATGGGAGGCAACTACAGTAAGCCTTATTCCCTTAAACACATCTATTGCTTCACAGGTGATTTTTGTGACAGCCAGTGATTCTACAGCACAGGCAAATGTAGTTTGCACAACTGTCTTCAAAGAGAAACCATCACTAACCAAAAAGGGAAGACTAGGACAGGGTGATTGCTGAAAACCTATTTTCTCTTCAAAAATCTGCAATACAGCACTGCCAATCCATGCTGTGCTCATGCTCCAATTCTGTGTGTCTAAAAAAACCAGCATGCTGTCAAGGGAAAAAATATCTCAAGGATAAGTAAAGCTAAGGAAAGACCATTTTGGGTTTTGGAAGCATTACGTGAACTGGGATAAATCATTATTTGCACTTTAAAACAAGAAATCACCATTCAGCATTTACACTTAAATACATGAAAGGCTATTTCAAGAGAACTGGAAGACAGCCCTGCTCTACCAAGCAACTCACTGCAGCTCCATCAGCATTTACTTCATTTACCTCTCATCCTTGAGTAACTACTTATTTCAATGAATTCTGAAACGATTTCCCAAAGCAATATTTTGTTCCCTCCACAGCTAGAACTACACTCTCAATTTCAATATTCACAGACGTCTCTTCAAAAACTGACCTGCCATATTAAGCCAGATCAAATTTTTTTCATTCCTTTCAACTTTTTGGATGTCAACACAACAGCAGAGCAGAAGACAGCAACCAAGGAAGGCAGGACAGCTGAAAGGCTACTAGTAAATTCAGTACTTACCTGTTCTATTTGGGCTATTAACTGGCTGATGGAAACATACACAGCTCCAAATCAGTCACCTGGGTACTGACTCTTGCCCAGCCATTCATCATGGCACACACAGAGTTTGTCTTCATAAAGCAAGACTCTGAGAGGCCAAAACCATTTTATAAGCAAGCCTTTATTTTTCCAGTAAAACAATGTAAAATGGGTCACTAATTGGTTCTGGTTATCTCCAACAGACAACCTTCCATATACACCAGCAACACAGACACAGGGTAATCAAAGACTGCAGGTTAAATATCTGATAAGCAGTATGTGAAAGAGTACTTTCTGTATCTATTACAAAGATTATCATTCCCTTGTTCTAATATAGCCCGTCTTTCTGAGACAGAGACAGAACTTCAAAGACTTGGCACGACACAAGTAAAGAATTTGTAAAAACTTAGTGACTATTTCAAATTCTTAATCACTGAATTAAAGACCACCAATGTTAGACCTTCATTCAAACAAATAATTTTGCTTCCACTATGTCTGCAGCATTTCAGGTTTTGCAGAAGGAGAAATTTCTTGCTAATTACAGCACATGATATTGTGCCATACAGCATTTTTTGCAAAAGGCTGGAAGAAATAATTATTTTGAAACAGAAGTTCTTATGAAAGGCTCAAAAATTTACATTCTAATGAAGTATTTCTGACAAAAACTGCAGAAATGCACACCTATGGTTACACCTTAAAATTTTAAAATGTGGCCTCTTAATATTTAAAAACCATCCCTATATTGTTTCAGAGGTACAATAGCCTTGGGCAAGACAAAGCCAGATAAAAGAATTAGCGAGAGAGGAAAAATCCTCTCCCCGCAATGGAAAATTTTCATCTCTTCAAGCAAGGCACAGAGATGCTCAGCTCAGCCGGACCTGCGTTGCCTGGAGACCAACCACAGCTTCTTGCCAACAGGGACGAGCTAAGCATCAGCAAATTCAACAACAGATAAGTGGATAAACCAAATGAGAGGCAGCAAGTTTTTCCACACACCAGTGTAAAAACCTGATAATGGTTCTAGCCCACGCTCACTAGATACAAAAAAAGTAAACTGGCAGTCTAATAAAGCATCAAACTCCACTGTACTTAGCTGTTACCCTTGCACTTCTATGTACAGCTAGAGCAGTAGAGCACCTTCCTGTTAAAATTTGTAGTTGTAACTCATTTTCTGCCCTTTCAATTTTTTGATGCAGTACCTGAACTTTTGGAATACGTTCCTTCCAATTAAACAAGTTCTGTGTTAAGCACTGGTGCAGAAATATTAAGAAAACCAATGAACTACATCAAAAAGGAAAAAGCTACACCTTGGCTTAGCATTATAAACCACATCAAATCATGTTTCACTTCAAAACTTTGTCTTTGCCTCTAGCCTTTGCCACCTGAAGTGCAGCTTTCTGGGCAGGACAGCATCAGAAATGTTACTGAGGAGACATCTCTTTCGCCTGTTCTGGATCTGGAACTGCTCCCGAGCTCAGACAGGCACTGACTCAGCTGCAGGAGTAGCGCCCCTGACCTCCCAGAGAAACATCTCAGCTTTCTTCAGATTTCCAAACACCATCAAACAAGAATCATCAAAAGTAACTGGCATTTAATTCAAGTTACTTCAGAATTCCCCCAAGATATTACCTAATTCAATTCAACAAAAGTATTCACACAGTTAAAGAACTAAAGATTTTTAAGTATGACCATTTGGAATTCCTGTCACTGGGTTTTTCATCATCAACCTGACACCATACAGTCTTGTCTCCACTTACTCCTTGACTGAAAACCAGACATTTGTGTCCCTCCCACCACATCTGACAGACTGAGGCACCCTTAGTTTACAACCTTCCTCTACCCTTTAGAAGAAAGAACTTCCCTGAAATATCCTCTCACACTCCTCAGCTAATCAGAGAACAATTAATACCCATGACCTGACTGGAAGCCCATCTCCTGACAGGCAGCTAAGAATTTTTCTTCAATATCATCTCATCCTGTTTTGGTTTTTTGTGGGGTTTGGTTTTGTTTTTGTTTTTTTAAAAAAAAAAAAAACTGCATGCCTGACAAATCTGAAACCTTCCTTGCAAACAACTAGTGGTGAAAGAATTTTTGAGAGCACAATACCCAACATTCATATGACTGACCACTATCCAGTCTTCCAGCTCCTTCCCAAGTTCATGTACCACATGTTTATGATGGCTCTGATCTACCTTTCTTTAAGAAGAAACAGTAACATAAAGCTTATACTATTTGAACAACCTAACTACCACAGACAAGATTACAAAACATATTACTTCAGAAAGGTATAAATAGGAAAGACAGAAAAGGTAGGATTTTTTTTTTCCAATTAAATTAATTAGCATAAATATATGAAAAGCTGCCTGGCCAAGTTTAAGGTCTAATTTTTTTACAAACAAATACACATGATAGCTGTAATCCTTCCCCAAAATCTTTCCTGCAACCCTTAACTAGGAGACACTCTTGAGCACTTAAATCCACCTTTTTTTAAGAAATATTCCTGCATTCTGGCAGTTAAATCATTGGATTCTCCCTCATCTAGTAATAGTTTATTAAAAAATATAACAAGTCAGAAGATGCTAAACTGGCTAAACATAAACACACTAATCAGTCTGTTTAAGCACACATATTTGTTTCTGAATGCATGCCTACATAAACCCGGTTTCCAGTCCTTAATATAATCATGTCCTAAAAATATACAAACTGATTTCCACTTAAAGATAGTTTTAAATTTCACAAAGAGCTTCTATCGTCCATAAGCAAAATTATGAGCAAAGGTGCCAATTCTTCAACATTTAAAAGCCAAAATGACCCTGACCTTGTTATTCTCAGGTGTCAAATTTGAATTGCTCTGCTCTCACCTCTGTTACATGTTGAGTAATGAACAAGACACCATCTCACTGAAAATTAAAACAAACTCACATTAGTTTTAATGTTCCAGAAATGAGTATTAAATCAAAATTCTTGTAACAATATTTGACAGAGCTGCCCCCTTAGACGTTCATGAGTCTAAAAAAGTGCACATGCACTGGATGCATTCTTGAAGCACCTGGGTATATGGGACACAAAAGGCGCTGTGTCAAAAAAACCAACCACAAAAACAACAGGACAATTAAATTCCAGCCTATATCAGGAAAGGTATCAGTGTTAAACATGCATATTTTTTTACAGTGGAATTAAGGCCAAGGACATACCAGGGTGTAACTACCAACAGGCTGTTATTCCATCAACAATGATAACATTTATTTTCTTAAGCAGAATGCCCATTTCCAAAGCTTACCGATATGTTTCGGCTTGAAAGCCTGAGGGCTCCAAACCACATTAACAAGGTTCTGTCACCCTGTGATGCTCAAAACAGCTCGTTTGAAGCCATCACCCAGTATTTCCGTTCCATCCACAGAAGGGGTATTCACGAGCAGCACCTCTGATTATGCAACACCTCTCGAAGTGCTCTTTTTGCATTCTGCAATATTACTGAGCGCATGAAACAGCCACCAAACCCGCAGTGCGTCCGTCACCCAGGCAAAACGGAAATTCAGTGGTTTATGATGCAGGTAGGGAACTGCTGAGTAACAGCAAGGGGCAAGAGCCCACCCCAGGGTCACCCAGCCACCTATACTGTGGGACCCACCAGCTCACAGCTCCCCACCCCAGGAACTGCCCCTGAGGGGAGGGTAGGGCTCAGCGGAATAATGATGTCATGTGCAGATGGGGATGCTCCAGGTGATACAAAAAGTAGTTACTGGTACAACAAGTGGAATATTTCCATTTGAGCTAAAGTAGAATTAAGCTTTCAACCAAGTAACTATTTTCTAAAAGTGAGACAGAACGTCCCTCTGATAGCATGGGGGTGGGTTTTTTGGCATATTTATTTCAAATAGTGTTTTCCCAGACCCTGTTAAACTCCTCACTCTTTTGGAAGCAATAGCATCTTGCATTAAGAACGATCTGTGCTAAACACATGTATTTCCTTCTATAATCACCTCTGCAGTCTTTCCTTGCCTCCAATGCAAGGTCAGAGAGCGCTGGAGCCAGCTCTAAATTCGTGACTGTTGAAGTTCATAACAAGATTGAAATTAGTCCTTGAAAAGTAACAGAATATGCACAGATTGCTGGGAAAATGTATGCATATACATGTCAGTGAGTTTTATCACAAAGTGCTAAGCACAAAATACAAACAGCATAAAAGCCCAAACTCATGAATATTCTGCGAAATCAAGTTTTACTTAACTTATTACAATAAGAAGGGTAACAAATTATTAGCAGTGATTAGCAAGTCAGTTGTTAACAGCTTTTAAAGCACTGTATTTAATCATCACTACAAGAGAATAAGTATAGCAATTAGGAAAGATGCATCACCAATTGCCCTAGCATCATCATTCAGATCCACAGACACTCAGGAGCCCCTTTCTCTGCAGCAAGGATTTGGAGAGCCCGTCCTGGCAACTGGGGAGGTCCTACACAGTGCATCCACTCATAGGTGGGGTCTCCAGAGATCGCTGTGAGGGGTCCAGCTTTTATAACGTTGAATAAACAAATTACATCACCCTAAAAATGTGGAGTCTCCCGCCCCAGCTGCTTACTGCCCCTCCTCCTGGCACAGCCCAATTCTACTGACCATACGACTGATACACTTTCTCATGCTCTCTACACAAGAAACAGCATAGCACAATTTCTCTGATAACAATATCAGAAATTACAGATTAAACAATACACACAGTAATGTGATGCAAATCATCCATGTGATACTGAAAGTGCCAGCAAATAAACTCTCCAAGACTCTTTTTGGAGTTTTAGAAAGCAAGCATCCTTTATCAGGCCTGGGCAACACGAGGGAGTGATCTCCATCAACCATAAGCAATGAGACAAATACTGGTTACAGAATGTATTTCCCACTTACAGGTATACATTTTCCCAGGGATCTTATGCATATTCTATAACTTTCCAAGGACTAATTTTAGAGTTATTATGAATTTCACAACAGTTAAATCTCTTGCTAATTTGAAGCTGGCTCCAGGTCTATCTCACCTTGCATTTGAGTTAGGGAAAGACTGCAAAGAGGTGGTTATAGAAAAAGACACATCTGTTCTGCATACTCAACACAAAACATAACAGTGTCTGGAAAAACACTATTTGAAAAAACGTACCATAAAAACNGAGTTAGGGAAAGACTGCAAAGAGAGGTGGTTATAGAAAAAGACACATCTGTTCTGCATACTCAACACAAAACATAACAGTGTCTGGAAAAACACTACTTGAAAAAACGTACCATAAAAAACATGCTATCAAAGAGATATTCTGCCTAACTTTCAAAAAATATAGTTACTTGCACAAACTTAACTCTAGCTTAAATCAAGATGTTCCACTTTTTGTAACAGCAACTACTTCTTGGGCACCCGCATTGCTTCAGGCCGTCCTTTTAAAGTGGGGGATATATTCTGTCACCAGCTTTTGTCTCGCAGTTCGTGCCTGTCGGGGATCGCTCCTCATTCGGTACCACGGGAACGGAGCTGCCCGTTCCCCGCCCCCTCTCCATCCCGCACCGAATCCTCCCCCGCCTCCCCCTCTTCCCGGGCAAAGCTCCTCCCATGCCGCCGAGCATCCCACCGGGAGCCCGAGCATCCCCACCGGTTACCGGGGCAACCGTCCCGCCCGGGTACCGGCGACCCCTCAGAGCGAGGGCCCCGCCGCGCCCCCCACGCCAGCGGCGGCCCCCGACCACCCGCTCGCACCCCACCGCTCCAGGGCAGTGGGAGCCCTGCCTGGGGGGCGGTTCGCCGACAGCCGGCGGGTGGAGCGGCCGGAGGAGCGACGGGACGCGGCCGTTACCTGATGTGGAGCCTGCGCCGGCGGCCGCTTCGCCTCTTTTGTTCCTCAGACGCCAAAATGGCGGCGCGGCGCGCGGCCCCTTCCTCTCGCCCCCTCCCTCCCGCCTCCCCATTGGCCGGGGCCGCTCCGCCGCGCGCTGATTGGGCGGCGACCGGCGCCGCTGTTGCTAAGGGAGCGGCGGCGGGGCTGCCGGCGCGTGCTCGTGCGCGTCCTCGTACCAGTGCCCACTCTGCATCCCCATCCCCATCCTCGTTCCCATCCCTGTGCTCATCCCCATTCTGATGCTCATCCCTGTCCCTGTCTCCATGCCCCTGCCCAATCTGCAGCCCGGCCTGGCCTCACACCCCTTCTCCAGGAGCCATGGGGAGGTGGGGATGGCCAGCCTGCTCTGTAGAGTCCAGACTTGGAAGCAGGACCATAAGCAGAAGCAGCCCCCACGTGGCTCCCACCCTCCACCTTCGTGAGGAGAGCACAGGCCACGGCCACTACCTTCTCAAGGCAAACCTGAGCTGGCCTCGTTGTGCGTCTTGCCCTGTCACCAGGCCCCAGGCGAGCATCCTTAGCCTGGTGCCAGCCCTGCGCAGGGCAGGTTGGCTTCCCTCTTCCTGCACCCACAACGGTCTTTGGGGTTGCACCTCCTTGACATCCAGGCCCCTTCGACTGGGCTCTTGTCAACTTCACCTCCGTGCCTGCTGGAGAACAGTTTGTGTCTGCAATATGTGCCCTTAGTTTGGAGGTGGTTGGGCCCTGACTGCGAGGGCACTCTTGCTGCTCGCCCTGCTCAGGAAGCGGAGGCAGAGCATCCATGGGGCTGTGTGCACGGGCTCACCCCTTGGTTCTGCATTTCCGTTTCCCCCCCCTGAAAATCTCTTTCAGGCGTGCACAGCTGAAAGTCCCAGAGGCTCCCCCTACTCAGCTTCACCCTGAATGACTTCTCGGCGCCTGTGCCCTGATGTTTTAAATGCCATCGCAGTTGGGGTTTGCATGCAAGCCTGTGAATGCGCCTGTAACAACAGAGCCACCATCGTTTTAAGGAAAAAGGATTGAATAATGGGATTATTGCAGTTTAAATTACTAAGCAACAGTCTCTCTGACAATGAACTTAGTAACGCTCTGCCATCTATTTAATCACACTAATGATACAGAACAACTCCACTTAGATACAAATTACTCTGCATTTCATTTAAATAAAGGTCAGAGAGCTAAAAACCACACAAACCACCACAATTCTGCTGTACAACACACCCAACAAAAGGCATCCTTTGTTTCCAGAAGGGATCCAGCCTTTCCAACCATGGGCTGCTGAGGCAGCCTGTGGGCACAGAACATCTTGCTCAAACCTCCCACCTCTGCTCCCTGCCTGCCTGCCCCTGCGTGGGCAGAGAAACCCTCTGGCTTGGGAACGGTTCCTTGGTTTGGAGAGGTGAGCATCAGTTCACCAAAGAGGTTGAGAGGGTGAGAGATCTCTGCTTTCTCTTTGTTCTAAAGTACAAGCATGTGTACAGTCTTGTGTAAGAAACAATTATAACCCATGGTTCTCCGCTTAAAATATGCCTTTTTCTTCCATAAGGCTGAGAGTGAAAGCCAAGCAGGCCTGCCTGTTGATAGTCTCCTCATGTATCTGGTTGGTGCCATCATGATTATTTTAAGTTTCAGAATCTACATTCTCTGTGTCTCTCACCATCTAAAACTGGTGACTTTCCTTGGAAATTTGAAGATTTTGATTTAAGTCCAAATCTCCCTGGGCTGAAACTGGTCGTGAGAGAACAGGTCTGTAATTCACTCAAGATACTGGTAGTAATGGCTGGAGATTATCAATATAAACAACTAATTTTAATCTTCATTTGCAGGCCTAGAGCTAGTCTAGGGCTGATTTATGTAACCCAGCCACAGGGAGAGAGGAGCTGGGGTGCCACCCCATGGGACCTCTCCCCAGTGGATTGCTGCATGATCCCTCCAGAGGCTGGGAATATTACCACATGCTTATGGTAGGATTAGGTTTCCTCAAGCCTTACAGTGCACTGTGCTTCTTTCCGTTCTTCTTAATTAGTGGGGGAGCAATTCCAGGCTATGCAATTCACTCAGCCATCTCCTACCTCCCCCGTGATCATCTTCCCTGATACAGTTCGTGTCTGTAATAAGACAAGCTTGTCTTGGCAGGCCTTTCATTCCTCTGGTGCCCTTGCCTGCACAGGGCTCACAGTTGCTTCCTTAACACCTCCAGTGGTCTTCCAGTCCCTCATCCCATTCCATCAGCTCTGGGACGAACCTCCAGCTTATAGTTCTCTGCAACATGCGAGCAAGGCTGATCCTTTGGCTGCCCAGCACTCCAAGTGACCCCACAGCACTTCTTGAGAACATTTCACCCTGAAGGATAGTGTGAGGCTGTTGAATATAAGACGCTTAGCTCTGGGAGTCACTGCAGCAGCAACGCTCCTCTCACCATGACAAAAGAGATGCAGTGTTTAAGCCAGTGAGGATCTGCTCATGCAGGCAATTGGAAAGGTGCCTATTTCTCCCACTGCCAAAACCATTCACAAAATAAAAGGCAATCAACATCCTGCTTCCACAAACACTTTCCTCTCCCTTGTGTGCACTCTGTGTGTGTCTGTGTGCATATATATATATATATACACACACACACACACACACATATTTTTAAAGAGCTGGTGAAAAGTGCCAGACTGACAGTTTAAAGGAACAAGCACTTCTTGTTATTTATTTATGGAACTGGTACAATATAGGAAGCAGCAAAGCAAACTTCTCTCCCTTGGGCTGTGTCAAACCCATGATCCAGAGGAAACACTCTTGAACATAAAGTTCATGCATATTCTTTTTTTTTTTGGTCTCCCCTGCTAAGGATCTAGGAATTGTTTCTTTTTCAGGTAGCAGAGGAATGTTGTGCAGTTCCCTAGTTCAATAATATCCTTGCTGTGATGAGGATTTATACAGCATTATATATACATTTATACAGTAACTGAGACCCTGCATCAAAAGATGGGAGCTCCCTAAAATTCAGCCTCTTTTAACCAAATCAGTCTGGTTCTAACCCAAGACAATCTTCTAATTAAATAATCCATATCCAAAATCGTAACTCTGTGATCAGTCTGACAGTGTGGTCTGTGCTGTTTTTACTGTGCCTGTGGTAGCTCAAATTAATATACATGGTTCTAGTTATTATTTACTTGCAAAACATTTCATCAAATGATGCATCTGATTCAGGGCTCAAACAGGCCACTAAAGGCACTAAGACAGCACTTAATTTAATAGGGTAGAAGGGAAAGGTCGTACTTTAAAGATGGAAATAAATTTCTTGCTTTATCCTTAGCCCTGTCAGGGTAAAAAAAACACAAACCTATGAGAATGGAGATGGAAGAAGAGGGATAATGATGAGCTTTTTTTTTTTCGCGTGGGTGGCAGCAAAGCCAGCTGCCTGAGCCCCAGCAGTGCAGCCACCCAGCAGGCAGGCCTGTCCCTTGCCAGGCACTTTCATTTACTCCTGAGCAATTACAAATTGATGGATGAGTCACAGAAGAACATAACTGGACTTTGTTTACTGAAATGGAAGCTCAGCTCTGGGATTTCACAAGAGCTGCAGAGATGGAGAACTGACAGCTGCTGCTCGATGAGCAAGGTGCAAGGGATTGCAGGTGAAGGATCTATGCTTCCCTGCAAAACACTGTGATTAATGGAAAGGTTTTTCACCACCCCAAGTCCTTTTTAACTGATGTGACCAGACCCAAGAACCACAAGCAAACCCATCTGTAACTTATGGTTTAAGGTTGAATTTGTTGGCTGTACTTCAGGCAAGCAGAAAGCACGTATGATCCACAGTGAGCTGAAAATGGGGATGGAGGCAGTGCCTGGTCAGGCATGCTGCTTCCGTGCTGGGAAGGGGCTGAGTGCCACAGCCTAGTCTGCTTGCACTCGGGTTTCTGCAGAAGCCCTAGACTCACCACACATGCCCACATTCTGCTGCAGCCTGGGGAAGATGCAGGAGAGCAACTAGAAAAGAGGGCAACAACAAAGAGCTGCCTTTGAGTCAAAGAGCTGCCTTTGAGTCAGTGGTGCATGCAAACTCTTCTTGGTCCATTCTGTGGGGATCTTCAGCACAATCAGAGAACAAGGACTCTCACCAGACCCACTCCTGGGGGTTCCAGATGAGCATCACAGCCTCAAGATGCCTGGCTTGCCCCCACAGCCATACTGAGCTCCGGTGATGGTGTCCCTGGGCTGGCTTGGGCTCTCGATAACAAAACACTGGTTAGTGCTGTACCCCTTTTCACTCCTCTCCCTTCCTTGCTCCTGCCTGCTGAGCCTGTAATTCTCCAGCAGGACTCTCTCCTACCTAGTGAACTGCTGCCACGGCAGAATTCATCAGTGTTATTGTAGGATGAAAGGATCACTTGCCAAATGACACATGGAAAGAACAATACATAGATAGCAAGTGCCCAAAGGTTAAGAGAAGCCAGAGGGTTTTTTCCATACAATCCTTTCTAAGTTTTCCTGCAGGGCAGGGCAGATGCATGGGCAGGATTCCACCTCCCTGTGTGAGCTGCTGACACTGATGACACACAGCTGTGGCCACTCCAGCAGGGTGGCATCACCCATGCTTGGTTTTCCATATCTCCTGGGACAGCGTGCTGGGAATCGGTCAGGCTGGTAGCATGTGCGTTTGGGGCAGCTCACAGCCCTCCTGCAGACTGCAGCCAGAGAGAAAGCCCAGATCCACAGGTTTAGGTCAGCCCTTTCCTCCTGCCTTCTGTGTCAGTGCTGCCATGCTCTGTGGGTGAGAGCTGGTGTTACTGTGTGGGGTGACAGTCTCAGCTGCTGCTGAAGCCAGAAAGAGCAGTTTTGGTTTCCTCCTGTGCTCATACACTGCAGCAGCGTCTGCTCTGTGCAGTTTTGCTGTCTGATTCTCCATTTTCTGAGTCTCCCTTGATGAATTAATCCACTCTTTCTCCTTTCCCCATCCAGGCAGTAGCACAAGGGCCATTGCAGCAGGCTAGAAAAATCATCCCTATCTGTGTTATTATTTGTGGAATAATTGTGTTTATCATGTTGGTGCTTAGGGCCAGATTCCCATGTCTGTGATTGTGCTTTCTGCTCCAGGCTTTGCCAAGAGATCCTTGGTCTTCATCAGCACAAACAGACCTCTCCAGAAAGCAACGTATGTTTTCTCTCCATGGCACTGCTCTCTTCCCTCTGTACAATCAAATTTACACAGCTTTTCCTTGAGCAAAATAACCCATACTCCCCAGCACGTGAAGAGGAGCAGAACTCAGAGCTGAAACTCCCCCAGGGAACATTTTGGGAACTTCCCAAGCTGGGTGATACCAGGGTTTGGCTGGCATCCTGCGGTCGCACGCCCTGCCACACCTACCAGCCTGGTGCTACCGAAATGTCATCATTGCTGCTTAGCTCAGGGCCAGAGTGCAAACTATTCAAGGCAGGGGAAAGCCAGTTCAGATATAAATATCAATCAAAATAAGTCAGCTTGCCCTTCAGCTGCTTTAAACTTGCCACCTCCAGCCTTCAATTTCCATTTTCGTATATGCGACTGCTTTGCACAGCCCGGTTTGGCCCAGAGATACACCCCAAATTCTACTCCCACTGCATTTCTGTGGGATGGGACCAGTACCAGCAAACTCTGGGAGGCATCTACAAGGCAAGAGAAGGTCAGCAGCTTTGGCTTGGCAGCTGCAGATGTCCTGCATCGATTCCTCCCCCTGTGAAGAACTGGTTACACAAAACTTCTCATCCCCACTCAGCAAATTTAATGCTTGCGAGATTTTGCACCAGTAAGACAAATGAGAGAAATAAATGGTGGCAAAAATAGCGACTGGGAGGGGACTGTCTGTATTTCACACATCATAGGGCGCCTTATGTGCAGGAAGGAAAGAGCTTGTGACGCCTCACTCGCCACATCCATCTCACCACAGATGAGTCAGGTGCTGTCTGCAATACCTGCTTCCTTGCAGAAATCAAGCATGACTCCAGCTCAGGACAGTGTGGACTCACCAGCACCTCCATTCTTGCCCAGCAAGCCTGCAGCAAAAGAAAAACCACAGCCTCATGCTGCCGATGCTCCAGCAGTAACCCCCACTGAAGGAACCAAAGCCTCCCTCCCTTTTCCTCTCCAGTCTATCCCTAGAGACAGCTCCCAGTCACTCTCCTCTTTTCTCTCTCCATTGATGTGGTTTTCCTCCTGTTCCTTCCCCTCTACTGGTTCCTCCTGTTAGCTTTCCCCTGAGCATCCACCTTACTCCAGCCATCAGGGAGAAGGTGATGCTGTAGAAGTCAGAACATATCCCTATGTATCTTTTAGATTTATAGATGACCCTTTTCATCCCACTTGGAAGGGAAAAACTCTACCAGGTCCGGCTTACACAGGGTAAATTCTCATGGAAAAGGAAGGTCGTCCTTCGTGATGGAGTTGTCCCCACTGGAGCTTTGCCACATGGTGTCACGGGCAGGTCTACAGTGGCTACAACCCCTGGTGGGCACCATAGAGGATCAGGCTCAGCTACTGTAGATTTCCTAGTTATTTCATAGGGGACTTCCCAAACAGATTGCTCTGCTGGGTAGCAGACAAATAAATGCTGTAATGTGTCTGCCTGTGGCTGGGACCTGCACTCTTCTGCTCCTTGCTGAGGCTCTCCATCCTGCCCACCACCTCGCTACGCTTTTCTCCATGGCTAAGGGGACAAACCAGAAGACCCACATGAGACTCATGAAGGATGAGGACAAGCAGGATTCTCTACCAGCTGGGATGAACACACTTCATTAGGTCTCTAGGGGCAGGGTGATGGCAGCAGCGAGGGCTCCTGGCCCATTGCCCCCAGAACACCAGGCAATGCCAAGAGGATGGACTGAATTAGCATTGATTGAGAACATCATTTCTCGGAAGTATATTCCACATATTCCACATATCCCTTCCCTGCAGGTTTTTTTTTTAATGCTGCTTCAGGGACTCTTCCTCCAGCTATTTTTAGTGCTGGGTTACATCACTGCTAGCTTCTGCTGCTTTGAAACAGGCACTGGCTGCAAATATTCAGGCACCAGCAGCCACGAGCCAGAGCACCTTAAGGATGGGAACCTCATCGCTCAGCTAGCAGGTAACCAGGCTGCACTTCTGACCTGCTGCATTGAGCCTGGTTTGGGAGAGCAAACAAGGAGCATCTCAATTACGTTGATGCCCAAAAGGGAGGAGGAGGGTCCTGCCACAAGAGTCCTTCTTTCCCGAGGCCCCAGGGATGCTTTCCAGCAGCACTGCCATTGCCTGGCTGTGCAATATAAAGCAAGCTAATTAGTCCTCAGTGCTTTTCCTCTTTCCAAAGAGGCAGCTTATGCTGACCTACTTCTTACAGAGAAATTTGCAAAGAGCTTCAATGTCCATGACGAGCAAGTGGCACCAAAAGCGCTAATTATGCTGGCTGTTTCCAGTACCCAGACCACTGTGAAGCCAAACCATTAGCAAGCACAAGCAGAACATCACAGCTCTGGAGCAAGCAATAGAGAGAACGGCTTCTTGAAGGGAGGTCACACTTTCCAGCCTGGCAACCAGCTCTTGCTTTTGGGCAGGTGCAGCTCATGTGCTGGTTGGCCACGGGGATGGGTGGCTCAGGCCATGAAAGGGCACAAGTAGCCACATGGCAAAGAGGAAAATTCGTCTTGCAGCTCTTTGCAAAGGCGCCGCATGCTGGGCACAAGGGTCCTGGCAGCCTCCAGACCAAGACCGGAGGGCAGCTAGCCCAGGGTGAATGCCAGGGCAGCAAGGAGAGGCAGGGGATCGCTAAATGAGCTGTCAGTGTGCCTGTGAGACTGCAAATGCTTCACATGCCTCCCCAGGCAGGCTGGCACTGTTACCTGTACCAGTGCCTCAAGGTTCCATGGGGGCTGCTGGAGCCACAGCAAGATTTAACCTCTTTCCTCCTCACCTCTCCATCTCTCACCCTCCTTGGTAGTAGGGACTACTGAAACCTGTGCAGAGCCAAAATGAGGAATTAAGGGCAGTCAAGCTGACTGACCACCCCTCCTTGGCACCATGCTGGTCCCCACAGCCACCCTCTGCCCTTCCCCTGCATCCCAGCTGGCTAAAATCCCTCTCGCAGAAGGCTCTGCCCAGAACAACGGCTGGGGCTCTTAAGGAGGAAATTCTGAGTTAAATTCCTCCCTCCCGAGTCATTTGCAGAAGGGAACAGCATGTGCTCCCAGCACAAAGATGACGTCTTGCTGGCTTGCCGCTCCTCAGCTGCCTGTCACCGCAGGGCCAAGTCTCTCCCAGTGAGGCAGTGGGAGAGGGACTGGAAGGCTTGTTCGTGGTGTCTCTGCTTGGGGAAGGGCTGGCAGGGGATGCATTGCTGTCCAGACCACTGGACCCACCAGAAAAGCTCTGCTTCTCCTGGAGGGAAGGGGGTGCAGAAGGTCATTGGAGAGCTGCAAAGATCCCCTCCACCCCTTGAGTTATACTGCAGATTAAACATGAACCCAGCATAAAGCAGTTATTAGTGAGGGCTCAATAACCAAACCCAGGATTAAGTAGACAGACCAAAGCCTCAGCCAGAGCAAACAGCTGCAGCTGCAAGGAGGCTGTGAGCCCCACACAAATTAATCCTCACTTCCTCAGAAGGAATAACGAAAGAGTTAAAGCAGTCCAAGGAAGCTGTTCATCTTGTATTTGCTTAAAAAGTAAACATAGTGTAAGGCCAGGCCTGCGAGCAGCTGTCACCGACCTCAAATTAAAGATGTTGTGGCTGATCCAAAGTAGAGCAGGCTTGCCAGCAGCCACACTAGCGATGGGAGGAACATGAGCTGCGGTTGGCAGTGAGCAAAGGCTGCTGCCCCTCTTCCTAGGCTAAATTTGTCACCTGGGTCACAGGAGAGGCAAAGATATCTGAAAAAATATTCCCGATGACTCTCTCTTATCTCAGAGATAATGCGAATGCCTGATCTGGGAAATCTGTGTGGGGATTATTAAACGAAACTGTATTTGGGCCAAGGTTAATGAAAAAAGCCTGTAAAATCCTCCTGGCTGCAGCATTTTGGTTCCCTCATCACACGTGGCTTGGGGCTGTGCCAGCAGGGAGACACGAGGCCGGCGGCGTGCACGTGTGCCGTGAGCCACAGAGAGCCAACCAGGGCTGACAACGGGTTTTCCATCCTCACAAAGGGAACAAAAGCCCTTGGGGCATCAATCCCAGCTGGCAGGGATTATTGTCATCCGATGCCCCCAGCACCCCACAGGGACATACTTTGTGCTGCTCAGTGAGGGCTGCAGGAACACTGAAGAAGCTCCAGCGAGTTCTTGCCACGGCTGGTGCCATGAGGGAGACCTGGAGCTGTTTGGCATCACAGGCAGAGCCAGACTGCACCCATGTGATGTGTGGGTACCCATCCAGGAGCGTTCTCATCATCTGCCTGCTGAGTCCCAAATCTTGCATCTCTATTGAGCAGCTTCAAGGCAGCTGTGGGCTCTCCTGGGGAAGATAGGAAATATACTCAGGCTCTCTTCCCTCTTTGTTTTAGGTGAATAGTAAATTTCTTGGCAGCGTGGTTCTGTGTTTCCTCCATTTTCCTGTCTTCCTTATCACTAAGGGCTTTGGAAACGGAGAACCAAGGCCGCCACAGCATGAGGTCACACATCCCTTCCCTGAAGGCTCCTTATCACTGGAGCAGTTTCCAGCATCTCAGACCCAATGCAAAAAACGTTAAGTCTCTGGTTATCAATGCAAAGAAAAAGTAGAAACCAAGGCGCAGCAGTAATCAGGGCAATAAGGTTTTCTGCTTCCACCAGCTTGAGGCAGCCCAGAACCTGCTGCCTAAATCTTAGGGGAAACCCAGCCTCTCCTGTTACAGCCACTTCCCCAGGGTCTCTCACCAGGGTGCTTCCCTTCCAGTGCCAGTTCCTTAATAAGTACTGGTTGTTCCTGTCACATTCTCCTCACCCCGGCTGATTACACCAGCCCTACTGGCAAGTGATCAATTCCCTGTTCACCAAGTCACACAAATTAATGAAAAATCACCCCAGATCCATCAAAGTGTTGGAGGATTTTTGAGGACAGAGCTGCAACCGTGGCCCGTGGTCTGGAGATAGAATCCCATGCAAGAGACCTGGCACCAGCCATCTGTGAGTGAGGAAAGCAGAGTCCATGTCCCATCTTTTGTCTCTTGACATCCACCCTTCAATTATCTGTTTACTTAGGAGCAAGGGCAATTAGCCACCCAAATGATGACTGAGGAATGTGAGAGTGACAAAGAGTCCCTGTTAGGAAGCAGATCCACTAAATGGAGATCATTGTTCTTCCTGGCCTTAAAAAGCTGGCACTGCACTCCAGCACCTTCACCCACTGCAGACTGGCACCAAAACCACACAGGGAACAGATAAACCTCAAGGGCAGCGCTGGGAAGTGAGGCCAGCAGGACCCATACTCTTTGTGGCAGGACTGGAACAGAGCAAAGCCTCCAGCTTGCAAACGTTTCTGTGCAACACGGGAATCGGTGCAAGAGATTTCCCAGCCCAGCAGATCGCAGTGCTAATTTGAATGCTGTAAATATTTGACTTTCATTTGCAATTTAACCTTGCCTGCCTTCAGCTGAGAGCAATTTCCAAGTAAAGGGCTGACCTCACCGTGCCTGGGGGGATGTGAGCCACATCGCCAGCCCCCAAACTCCACTTCTCTGCAAAGAAGCAAACATCCTCATGCACCACTGAGCTCATGGCTGGGTTCAGCTCAACCCCTGACAGGATTTTCCATGTTCACGACTTCTCAGTGTGGATTTTGATGGAGGAGGCTGAAGGTATCTTCTGGCAGCTTTCACAGAATCACACAGAATCACAGAATCACTGGGTTGGAAGAGACCCACTGGATCATCGAGTCCAACCACTCCCACAAAACACTAAACCATGTCCCTCAGGACCCCGTCCACCTGTAACTTAAACACCTCCAGGGAAGGCGAATCAACCACCTCCCTGGGCAGCATATTCCAGTGCCTAATGAC
>WAAB01016923.1:216595-242893 GCA_013389865.1 Piaya cayana | reverse complement strand
CCAGTGGCTCCCTGAGCCAAGGGATTAACTGGTGCAATAATTCCTCCTTAACCTGCAGCGAGCAGCGTGGGTTCCCATTCCCACTTCCCAGGCTGCTGCTCCCTCCTCTTCACTGACTCAGCTGGCTCCACTGCTCTTCCCCTTGGAGGAAGAGTTTCTTTCGCTGCCTCCATCCCAAAGCTTCCTCCATGTTTGCAGCTGAGAGGAGGTATCCCTCCCTGGAGGTGCCAGCACAGGGGAGCAGCCAAGCCTGGGGTGCAGGTATTAAATTATAGGGTGCTGGCAGTCCATCTTTGGCCATCACAGGGCATGGCAGGGGGTGCAGCAAAGTCCTGGGTGGCACAGCACAATGTGCCAGCACAGAGTGAGAGCGTGAGCAGGGTGAGATGGGAGAGGAGCCATGCAGCAACCCCTCAGGGCAGGGTCCTGCAGCCAGGGGCTTTTCAGGTGATGAGTTGCACAAGGCCCCATGTCAGCAAGGGCGCATGGGGCAGTGTTTATTCAGCACTCATCACAGACTATTTCTGGGACGTGTTTTGCAACAGCAGAGAACTTCCTCGCCCATGAGCATGCAGTTACCTTGGTGGTGCAGCGCTTCCCAGCATGGTGAGCACTTTGGCCCCGCAGCAACTTTGCAGCCTCGTGCAACCAGCTCCCTTAGGGGACAATGACCCCACGAAGACCCCATTCTCTGCAATCTGCCCTTGCAGCCTCTGTGACAGCTCTTCTTCCAACATCAATCCACCTAGACACACACATGGCTATTTATAGCTGGAGCTGGTGTTGATTTGGATCAGGTGGAAGATAACAAGGTTATTTTTAGTTTTACCTCTTGGCCGATGAAGGGAAATAGGCTTTGCTGGCCCAGACAGGCTCTGCCCAACCTGTCAGGGCACAGCTGGGTGCTGGGATGAGCAACTCCCACGGTGGGGACAGAGGGAAGATGCACCTCAGATGCACCAAGGGCACAGAGGATGCAGTAGAACAAGCCCTGATGGGCTGGTACCCATCATGCCATCCTGCCTGCCTGCCAGGTCTGCTCCTGGCACCTCTGTTGGGGGAGCAGTGGCACAGGGAGCCCACAGTTCCAGACTCACAAGTCTCAAAGAAACAAAGCCCATGCTGGCTGCACCCGCTGAGCTTCTCCATTCCTCCTGGCAGGGCAAGTGGTACCCACAGGGATTCTGCTCCTCCTGGCTCGGCTGTGCCCTCAATGGGACAATGCGCTGTCATTGCATGTCCTTCTGCAGGAAGGAGGTTTCAAACCAAGAGCTCCAACTCAGCAATACCCAACTACCAAAAGAGTTACTTTAATTATAAAGTTCCAAGTGCTTCTGTTTGCCGTGCTGAGTGGCATCTAAAAATATCAAAAAAACACTAACTCACCCTGTAATGAGACATTTAGCAGAAGGAGCCGCCACAGAAACAAAACCAGAGGGGCCGTGAAGCTTTTCCCATCAGGAAAGCTCACGGAGTCACCGTGCACCCCTCCAAAATGCTCCAATGAAACCATGGCTTTGGAGGGAAGGGAGACGGCTTCCTCACATCCCCTTCACTTCATCTCCCTGTGTGAATCCCAGGAACATGGGGGGTCCTGGGAGGTCAGGGTCCAGGAGTGGTGTGAGGATGCCCAGACTCATTCTACAGGGATGTATTGCTGTAATATTGTATATTTTCTTTTAGATTCTATATGTCATTTCTGATTATGCAGAGACATTAATGTGACTGGGTTTGGTCACATTTAAAATGATTTTTAGCAACAGCCACCCCGGACTCATCCCGTGTAGCATCAGACCTAGGCCAAGATGGGGTGAAGCACCGAGTGGTTGCAATTAAAGTTTAAAAAGAGAATTTCTGAGCTATTTTAACACTAAGCAATGCTGGTCAGCCCAGTTTGGAACAATTGGATTGCTTTGTGAGCGCTTGGGTAGATTTTAATGGCCAGATTTTGGTGGCACTGGTGGGGCAGCAGCGGGGCAGGGGTCCAGCAGCAGCTCTTGGTGCCCTTGGCCCCAGCAGGTCTGCAGGCTGACACAGGACCTGTCACTACCTCGAGGGAGATTGCTGAAGGACATGGGGATCACTTGGGATGGTGGGAACATGGAGCGTAGAAATGGGGAACCAGCTCCCACCAGCGACGAACTGCAAGGGGAATTACTCCAGCCAGTCCCAGGAGTGACTCCTAAACCCATGACTGCATCTTAGCCAAACCGCTCCTCATTTCCCCAAAGGAGCCATTAGAACCTCATCGATTCCAGTACCCAGGAGGTGAATGGGGAGGCACTGCTCCCACCACCCACCAACATTTGTCCCTCCAGGCATTATGGGCTGTGACACCGACAGGAGTGAGCTCTGGCCATGACCATGCTGTGGAGGAGTGTTGATGTCACATCCTATCCCTGCTGTCTGGAACACATGCTGTTTCATGAGGAAACACACCGAGAGAGCTCCTGGTTGTGGTTCAGCTTTTGATTTACAGCAGCTCTTATCAGGAAAGCTCTCTGTGCTCTTTGTAATGGGAGAAAAAGCAGCTAGGACTATACAAAGGTTTCTACTGGTCTTCCAGTCCCTCCCAGCACCACTGGTGAGAGGTTGGTGTTCCTAATGCCACCCCTATCCTCATGCTCACCCCCCTTAGGGCTTACACTCCCTGAAGCAGAGTGATACTCCCATCCCAAGGGTTTGCCAACGCTACTGAAGTGGCTTTGCCTCCTTTCCTAGGGATCCCTCAGTTCCTTGGAGCAATGTGAATGACTCCATCTGAACCCACCAGTATAGACAACAACTTCCCTGGTTACAGGAGCAACCTACAGTTCTGATGCTGACACATGCAGTTCTAAGGACACAGTCCTGCCTGTGCAGCTCGGAGCAGGCAGGAAGGTTCTGCCTGGGCATGCTGCTTGCCAGCTCTTGGTGGCCTTTCGCATGCCAGCCTCTCTCGGTCAGCAGGGTGAGACGCTGCCCTCCCTCCTCCCACGTCTGGCACAGGATCGTACCCAGAAAAGCTGGAGCTGACTCCAAGCTTCTCTTTTGGCAGGCGCCTTGCTCACTTAATTAAAGGCAAACCCACCAAGAGCAGCATCCCAAGGCTACAGTGCAGTCAAGCGACAAGTGTTCGGTTTCTAGCACGCCTGGCACGAGAGCACGGTCACCTCGCCCCTGTGAGACATGGGGATGAGCCAAAAAAATAGCCTGAGAGAACAGAAGGGGTTTTTTGCAGGCAGCTGTGCTCTGCCTCATTTGATATACCATGTCCCACCTCAACTCTAGACATTTTTCATGACTTGATTGTCTCTTGCTGGTGGATCCTTGGCATGGTGGCGGTCTGGAGACTCCTTCCCTGCAGGGTGACACTGCCACACACCTCACAGTCTGGCCCCTGCCTTGTTTTTTGCAACTTTTCCCTGCCTTTCTCTACCCATGCATCTTGGGTAGCTTCACTGCAGGAAGCTCAAGGCCCAGGGAACTGGGCTGCCCATTGCACCGAGAGGGAGGTTGGACATAGGGCTGANTTTTCCCTGCCTTTCTCTACCCATGCATCTTGGGTAGCTTCACTGCAGGAAGCTCAAGGCCCAGGGAACCAGCTCTGCTGCCCATTGCCCCGGCAGGGAGGTTGGACACAGGGCTGGCTGCACACCTGGGCATGCACTGCCCACAGCCCAGCCACCCCCAGGAACTGCAAGCAGAAACACAGCAAGGTCAGGGAACAGCCAAAAGCCTGAAATCAAGTAAATACAGGTCTTGCCAGAAGATGCTGGTTGGAGCATGCAGTTCCTGGTGCCAGTTGCACCCCAGGATCAACTGGGAGGGAATCAAGCCAAGGCTGGGAAGCAGAAAAGTATCAAAGTCATAGGTTTTGGAGTGGAGGGGAGCTCACATCTCGGCCCTGTGCAGCCAGGAGCCTGAAGTACAATGAGCAGAGCTCACCCAGGGCCCTGCATAAAAGTGGAATGAGCTCAGCTGTCCCTTGCCCCCAGCCCAAGGTCTGAGGCGAGCGTGATGGTACCAAAGCCCAGGGCCCCCCACACAGGCAGGGGATGGCTGAGCAGGCTCGCACTCCAGCCGAACTATTACATAACAGCAGGAACACGTGCAGGCTGCCAGGCGAAACTGTAAATAATGTTTGTGCCAGAATCCCAGCTCCAGAGCCAGAGAGACCAAGAAACTGTGACTGGGGAAAGCCGGGGCTGGGCAGGTGAGGTCTGCTGGGCTGGGGACATGGCACCGCATGGCACTGGGCAGGGTTGGTGCCTTCTCTCAGGCTGTGCTATTCAAATCTTTTGCTTGGGAAATCAAGACCCGAAACAAGCAAATAAACATTAGCTGGAAACACAAAAGCCCTGACAAATCTCTCAAATATCCTCTGAGTGGAGATTGCACAACAGGAAGAGCCTGTTGGTCTCTTTTTGCTGTGTGTCAGCCCTGTGCTTGCCTCCACCCAGAGTCGCCAGCACAGGCTTCAAATGCAGCTAAATCCAAAGTCAGGCAGATAGTTCCAGGTAGCCTGTGGCCAGTTGCATCTCCCACTAACTGAATCCAGATCAGTAGCTCAGGCACTGCAGGGAATGGTTGGACTCAATTGTCCAGTGGGTCCTTTCCAAGCTAGTGATTCTATGAATCTCAGAAGACCTCCTGGCCACAGTGCTCTGGTTGTGTGGATGCAAAATGCTAGCAGAGGAGCAGGTGCTGAAGAGAGATGTGGAGAGCAGAGGATGCTGCTGCACAGGCTTTCCCGAGCTGGCTGGGATGGGAGGTCTGACCTCACTTCTCCAGAAGCACATGGGGCTTGATCCTGCATGTGTTGCCCCATCTCCTCCAGCCCCCCAGGGAATGGGGCGCACACACTCACATCACTCCCAACACTGGGGCTCTGCCCCAGTGACCCCTAGTTTTCTACTTTCACATCCCTCACATCATCCCCGCTCTCAGCTGGAGATCAGTAGCCACCGTGGTGAGCTGGTGACAGTGTCTCTAGGAGCACAGAGAAGTTGGCCTGCATGTCAAATCAAGACTCTTGCAAACCAAGTTAATAATTTAACTCTTTTCAGGGGTGACTTGCCCTTAAACTTTTAAGTCTGGACATCTTATGGAATGAAGAGAATTTGACCCTGAGAGTACCCCATGCTGAACACGAGACTGGAATGCTGGGCTTTGCCCCCGGACAGTTGACACATGGGCTGGGGAGACCGTGGCCAGACCCTGCTGATGGTCCTCAGATCAAAGCAGGGAGCAGGAGACCGGTGGGGTGTTGGGTGCAGGCTGGAAGGGGGGATCTGCAGCAGAAGGGCTCCCCTCTGCTCTCTACAACTACCTGAAGGGAGGTAGTGGAGAGGAGGGAGCTGCCCTCTTCTCCCAAGTGACGGGGGACAGGACAAGAGGGAATGGCCTCAAGCTCCACCAGGGGAGGTTCAGACTTGACATAAGGTAAAAATCCTTCACTTAGGCACTGGCAGAGGACATTAGGCACTGGCAGAGGCTGACCAGAGAGGTGGTTGACTCGCCTTCCCTGGAGGTGCTTAAGGTGCAGGTGGATGAGGTGCTGAGGGACATGGTTTAGAGATTGGTGGGAATGGTTGGACTCGATGATCCGGTGGGTCTCTTCCAACCTGGTGATTCTATGATTATATGATGATTCTCTCAGGGTGCTGCAGCACCTCCCCGTGCTGGTCACTTGCTGCCACCTGGTGCCACCTCACCACAAGCGCTGGGAGTCTGGGGTGTGGAGGACGGAGATTAGCAAATCTTTGTGCCCATGAGGTCCCCATCCTCAACACTCGTGGCCTCAAGCAGCCCCACTTGTCCCCCATAGGACAACCTTCACCTGGTTCTCCAAACAGGCCACTGAACTCTCCTGCCTACGGGGTCAAAGCCAGGACTCCAAACATTTCTCAACCTCCCGGACACCACTGGGGTCTTTCCCCTAAGGCAGGTGGCTGTTCCAGGCACTGGATCCGGAGGTGGCCCCATAGTGTCCCAGAACAGCTTGGAAAAGCGGATGCAAAGTATCCAGAAACTGGCAGGTTGGTAGATAACAACAGTTATTCATGTTACTCCAAATCAATTCTCTTTTGCAATAGGGTGACAGGCACCCAAGGCAGAGAGAGTATAGGGACTGTGTTTCTATTTCTTTAGCTGGGTTTTTGGCAACCAATGTGGCGTCCTTTTGAAAGAAAGTAAGGAAATTTGAGATTAACCCAACCTGCAAGGTGGCTGAAAAACGTGGCAAAATATTTCTCCTTTGTTACTAGTGGTTCCCTGTGGCTGTGGAAGGAGATGCGCTTGTTTTCTACAGCATCATCCATCAGTAGCTCACTAATTGAGCTGTAAGACGGGGACAGGATGCTTAATGAATACACAGCTGATACCACCCCAAGGGGATGCACTGGAAAGCTGGGGTGGAATACAGATTAAATTTGCAAACAGACAAAAAAAGAGAGGGTGGGAGAGGGGGAAATGGAGAAAGGAGAGTGTAATTATGGAAAGACTTATGCAGGATTCTGTTCTAAGGTATGAATGATGAGCTGTGTAAAGGCAGGCTAGAGAGAACGATTGCAGGAAAGGGTGAATCACAGCCTAAGCAACGTCATTTGGGGGAGGATGTTGTTGTTATTGTCACTATTTATTTATTTTACAACTAAGCTGACTGGGATGTTTGCTCTTAACACACTTGTGAAGCAAGACACCCAGTGGCTGAACCCAGCAAAGTCAAGCCTGGAGTTTGTGCCCAGCTGCCTGTGTCACCCCTGCAGGTACTGGAAGAGCAGCTGGCAGAGCCTGAAGGGTTTTATTCCTGACACACCAAGTCTGCAAATACGCAAGAGGGTGCCTCAAGGAATTATGAACATGCTCACAACATCCAATGGAGAAAGGAGAAGGAATAAGCTTAAATACCAGCAGAGATCCAGGCTACTCATTAGGGTGCCCTGTGAGCCCAGCAGCTCTGGGGTTGCTGTGATAGAATGTCCAAAATCAGTTGGGTCACCCAGGGCTGATGCACAAGTTGATCTAGGGGTGACCTGGGTGATATCTCAAGGCTTCTCCAAGCCCTACTTTCCTACTATCCCACGAAATCACTGTGGAGCAGCACAGGTTGCTCCTTCAGGGCAGAGACTTTGATCTGGTGCATGGGATTGTCTTGGTTTTACCCACACTTGGGTGGCAAAGGCAGATGCCAAGACAAGCCTGCATGAAACCTGCAGCATCCAACTGTGTTATTCTCCCCAGGAATGCAGGTTATCTGCACCGAGGCAGCAAGGGAATGTCCTGCAGAGCCAGGGGAGAAGCACCAGTACCTGTGCCTTTACTGGAAACCTGCTGGTTCTCCTAATGCTCCAGTCCAGCTTTTCCCAGAATGTAAGAAAACAAAATTAATAGAGCAGCACACCGGGGCCATGTGGGGTCCTGCTCTACAAAGCAAAACGGAGGTTCCTGGAAAAGAGCTGGATTCAGAAAGTGGCACGGTGCCACTTCTCTGCCCGGCACAGCACCCAGCCTCGGGCAGTGACCAAAGCACTATCACAGGGGTTTGCTGGGCATATGCTAAAATAAAATAAAATAAATTTTTTTTGAGATAAATGTTGAGATGACTGGAGGCAAAATTTTTCCTGTAAGAACAGGAAAAATCAAGGCTCGCTCTGTGTCGCATGCTGTGGGCAGGAGGCAGCGCTGTTGGGCAGGGAATGGCAAGGAGAAGCCACGGAGTACCAGTGGCCCAGCAGCATCCTGGCAATAATCCCCAGCCTCCCACAAGAGCTCAGAAAAGGGCCTCCCAGGAGGAAAAGCAACCAAAACCAACCCCATTCCACCAGATCTATGAGTCTCAGCTAGAGGGTCCAGGCAAGGGACACCCCCATGTCACAGGGCAGCTGTGCCCCAACACGTGGAGATGGTTTTGTCACTCAAGCTTCCATGGGGAAAGTATGGTTTGTGTCCAAAATGAGCTTGAAATAGGTTTAGCAAGCAGAAGGTTCAGCTTAACAGGTTCCTGGGGTGGGGAACATCAGGAGCAGCACCCAAACCACAGTACCAGACACCCTGAGCATTGCTCTGCCTCCCAGGGCAGCCCTTCCATGGCAGCAGACACAGTTATTAATCCCTTTGCTGGAGGAAGGACAAGATGCTTCCTCACTGCAGACAAAACCTGGCCACAGCTGTGCAGAGCGAGACCCAGCCCAGGTCTCCCTGGCTGCCCACATTTTAGAGGCACCATGTTTTCCCCTTCCACATCAGCTGGGGTTGCATTGACAATAAGCACCCAGGAGCAGCTGCCAGCAGCTGCGTCCCTCCTGCTGCCACTAACACCCAAGGAGCAAAATGATGGGAGCAAACACGGACCTGGATGCTCAGCAACAAACCAGCTTGCCAGAAGGCATCATTATGTTTATTAGTGAGCCAGCCCTTTTATACTTAGCGACCTCTTTTCATGTTACAATAAACCAACTTTGCAAAACCCATAACAACCAAGGGCTGACTCCTTAGTTAACTTTTATATGAGCCTCCACCACCCTGAGCCTCGCTACCGAGACCTGTTTTATTCATTACAAGGAAAACAACACTTAAACACCAGGCAACAAACCAAAAGGCAAACTCCTCCCTCCTGCCACACGGGATGCTCAGGCTACATGTAGGTTCCCAGTACCCAGGCTCGCTGTAACTGCCACTTGTTTTTCTCTAGCTCCCCCAGCACTGGCTGCAGGACAGCCAAAGCCACTAGGGAGCCGCAGGAGACTCTGCCCCCTGCCAAGCCCCAAGCCTAGACAGGGATGTAGCCTTACCTTGGGGATGCTGGGGCTCTCGGAGTGGAGGAGTTAGCCCTAAGGAGCCAGGAGCCGAAAACCTGGGAGCAGTCCTTACTTAGCACGGTGCCCAGCAGGAAATGAAGGTTAATGGGAATCATAGAACCATAGAATCACCAGGCTGCAAGAGACCCACCGGATCATTGACTCCAACCATTCCCACCATCTCTAAACAAGTAGCAGCTTGAGGTAATTGTAGGGAGTAGTAGTTGGTGTTATTTGGTTTACTTTCAGGTGTGTTTCCAGGTGCAGGCAGCTTCCCTCCCTGCCTCCTCTCAGAGGGCTCAGCTGCTGCCCCAGGGCCAGCCTGGGTGCACAGGAGCGAGTGGCAGCAGCCCTTGGGTCAGCACCCAGACCAAAAGAGACCTGGGGATTTTTATTACTGCAAAACATCATGCACTCTCCCCAAAGCGCCTCAGCCTCTGCCTGCAGGAGTGAGACTCCTCTTATCTTCCTGTACTGCATTAATTACTAGCTTTCCTGCAGCCACTGTCACCTCTGCCCATGGGATGGTGCCAGGAGAATGGTCCCCAGCCTTCCCTGCAGCTCTCCTGTCACACAAAGCTGCTTCCAGGCTTTGGCAGCCTCCTGGGGAAGGCAGAAATACAAATACTTTTGCCTAGATATGATGTAATGCTGCTCTTAGCACACTGTAGGAATTCAGCAAGGTTTGTAATTACAGCTAAAACTGGTGTTTAATACATTGCCACGATTTTAAAGAGGATTCTTCGCTCTCAAAACCTAATTGCCCTGCCCCTTGAGGCTTTATTTTCTTTCTTGAATGTTGAGGGCCTCCTTTTAGTGAAAAGAAAAAAGCAAAATTCCTGTTGTCTTTGAAGACAGGAGGCTTGAGACTTCCCAGTCTTTACCACCTCTCTTGACACTATCAAAACTCCTGGAGGCAAAATCTCCATCTGCCAGAGATGCAGAGAGGAAAAGGAAAGAACCTTAGCAAGTTCCCTGTGCTGTGCCTCATCCCACACTACAGGGTCCTTCATCAACCAGAGGGAAAATAATCATTGCACACTGGACTCTTTAAATCACTATATTTTAATAGCCATACAAATCCTTTGCATACAGCAATCTGTGGCATTTGAGAAACCATATAGATACCCAACAACTTGTTTCTGGTTTTTACCACATAAAACTATCAGCAATTTTTTTTTAAATCAACTCCTGTAGTAGAAATACTAATCAAGCAATTAACAGCAAATGTCTAGTTTTCTAAAAGGACGATTTATTCTTCTCTTAAAAAGAGCAGAAAAGCTGATGGAGAGTTTCAGATGTATGCACAGGTCAGGGTGCCTCAGAAAGACGGCGAGGAGATGGCTGTGAGCACCACAAGTGTGCATCCCAGACTGCAGGGGTGCTCCAGCAACACCCAGGGCCAAGCCCTGAGGAGCACTGAGGGTGATGAAGGGGTGACAGCCGCCTGCTGCTTTGCCTTTGAGAGAACCTCGTACCCACCGCCTTGTCCCACAGCAGCCACGGGTCCTGCTGAGACCAGGATCATCCTTCTCCTCACGGGACACACAGTGAGGGATCAGACCAAGAGGTGCAGGATCCGTCCCCGTACATCACCTTGCAGGCTGCAAAGCGCAGCTTGTCTGCAGTGCCTGTTTCTATCTGTAATTTGACTCAGCCAGGAGTTATGAACCATCAAGAGGACGCAGAAGCACACTGCACATTTCCACCCCACTGCCCAGAGCCTCGCGGGAGAGCCCTCTCCTCGCCACCCAGCAAGCCCAGGAGCCCACCCCCACACTATCCACAGCCACAAATCGCTCCCACCCCTCACGCCTGGTTTCAGTGATGTCGGCATTCACAGAATTCACGGAATTCATTAAGAAAAATCGTTATTTACATCAACATGTTCAGCAGCATACGTAGTAGAAGAGCTGAGACGAGAGTTCATCCATGTTTGCTGACTCATACCCGGCCCACAGGCTTATTGCTGACTCAGGCTCAGGGACTGAACCACTCCAGGCGTTTTCCATTCCTCCGATTCCCGCGATGGGTTGGCGGCAAAGCTGCTGTCTGTCCCCCAAGTTTCCACTCACTACGTTCACCCTCGGGGGGAACCATCCCCCGGGCGATCCCCTGGGCAATGTTAAGGCATTACATATACACAGGAGCTGTTTGGGGATTTAAAAATACCCACTCAAAGTGTAAACATTTTTGCACATAGTCATTGGACTTCCACACATGAAGTTTTCTGTGGTTTTCTGCATAAATCACAAGTTAAGGAGCTACACAAAGAGCACTCGAGAAGACGCCTGGAGCACTGGGGTTCTCTTACAGCATGGCAGCATGCAATGCGACGGACTCTAAGTAGTAGAAATATTTTTAGTCTCAGTCCAGGATGCTTCTTCCTTCCTACGTTTCTTAAATAGTTTAGATAAATGTCATTAAGAACGATGTGCTGGTAACTCGGGTAAGACGGGCGGCTGCATAAGGAGCTTCAGCACACGGCATGGTTAGCGCTTGGTGATTTCAGCTCATTTCTACATTATCTCTGGGTAGAAAAGGGAGAGATTGCTTCCATTCCTGTATCTATGGAGGTTGCTCAATAACCCCTAGGTCACTGTGCCGGCGGTGCTATAGGTTTAGGTATCAATGATTCTGCCTTCCTCAGGGACTTTGGCACATTCACCCCGATTTGTACAAGATCCCTGAGAACTTATCAAAGCTGCAGTACTTTACAATTTAAAAGACCCAGCGTGGGCACACAGCTCCCTGCTGTGCTCATGCTTGCTTCTTGTTGTTGTCCATGCTGTACAGCAGCGCCAGGAACTCCAGGATTAGGTTGGCGGTCTTGCGGGGCCGCTCCACCACCACCGAGTGTCCGCAGTTCTCCAGGATGTACACATGGCAGTCTGGGATAGCATTCGCTAAAACACTGGCACCAGAAACATCCAAGACCTGGTTGGCACAGGAAAAAAATAGTCACTCCCGTGGGCACAGCTAGGTTTTGCCTGGCACCACAGAAATCCCACCGGAGCTGCTTTTGCAAGTCCAAGTGAGATGCTGAGCAGGGGTGGGGACACAATCCTCGCAATGCCAGCACCATCCTGTGATCCCCATGCCTGGGGACAAAGCAGAGAGGCTGCACGGTACTGGTCTCATAGTGTGGCAGGGAAGCATNCTCCCTCCTCTCCACAACCTCCTTTCAGGTAGTTGTAGAGAGCAATGAGGTCTCCCCTCAACCTTCTCTTCTCCAAGCTAAACACCCCCAGCTCTCTCAGCCATTCCTTATAAGGCCTGTTCTCCAGCCCCCTCACCAGCTTTCTTGCTCTTCTAAGGACTCACTCTTGGATGCTTTTTGGCTTCCAACTCAGTGCAAAGATGTCATTGCAAGAAAACGCTTGCACTTTTGCATTTACAGAGCTCTTTGCATGCCTGCAGCTTGTTTCCTCCAGCCCTATACAAGAAATACAGAACAAGAAACAGAAGCTGTGTGTTTTTGCCTCGATGCCTGCCTACAAACAGCACATTTCTCCCCCGTTGCCAGGACAACGCCCTTTGCTGGCACTTTCTTTGTCTCCCCAGCCCTCCCTGGCCCTGTGCTGCCCTGTAGCTTTTCACTCATGGCCCTGAAGGGCTCTTCATGCTAACCACACTCAGCTCAGCAGCACAGCCCACACCATGTCCCCATGGGCAGAGATGGAGACAAGATCCCGTGGAGGAGGCAGAGGGGGCTCCATACCTGGTCCTGCTTTCCCCAGATGACCTGCGTCGGTGCTTTGATCTTGCTCATGTTCTCATGGAGAGAATGCCTGGACTTTTCATCCACAATTTCTAAGAACACTAGTGGGGAAAGAGAAGAGTCAGTCCTACAAGGGGGATGCTTTGCCTGCCCTTCTTGCAGGGATTTCCTTCGGAGACCCAGGCAGGGGCGATGGAGAGAGATCCAACAGCCTGTCCTTGCAAAGGCTGAGTCCTGTACTGCCACCAAGCCCTTCTGCAGAGAGATCCTCCTCCAAGCCCATCTCCTTATAAACATTAGTACTGTGAGAATTAATTGATAAGTTTTGCTGCAGCTAGTTTGTATGCTTAATTATTTTGTGATATAAATCTGTCTCGTATCAAGAGATAATATGCAGACAATCTCCAGTCTAAATAAATATTCTTTGAGGACTTACATTGTTCTTTGTCTAAAACTAGTATATATACTGAAGGCAAGTCTTGGCCAGCTTGCAGTAACAAAGGGTGTGATTGTAACAGGAGTTTAACCTGTTCACTAGTTGAAACAAGGACAGTCCTGTAGCAGGAACAAAGGGCAGACATGAGCTCACCAAGAGGAGACAATGAGTAAGGAAATAAGATAAAGAGCATCAGAGGATTCTGAAGACACAAGGGAACCATGATGTACATTTGAGAGTGGGTGATGAGTTCTGTGTATGTTTAACCAATAATCCCTGAATATGTAAGCAGTTTTTCTCAGAATCTTTATGAATATGTACGTCCCACCAGTATAAAATGCCTGTAACCAGTCTTTGCATCATGCCTTTTAAAAGGGTTTCCAATTCAGCGCTGAATTGTAAAATAAAAACATTATTGCCTTTGAAGACTTTGTCCTTTTTAATATTTTACCAGTGAATGAGTGTTTCTCACAGTACTAATTAATCCAGCTGGCAGGATGATGGGAAAGCCACAACTCCATCACCTCTGAGGAGAGCAGCGAGTTGCTACCAGTGACCAAAGCACATCCTCAAATCCATTAATGATGACACCTCCTCCCACCCTTAATGAGGCAGCAGAAGGGTGCAGGGGACAGATTGCAGCTGAAGACAGGAGGCCAGGGGCAGCCTGTCCCCATGCCCCAGGGATTCGGCTGGAAAACCTGGCGAGAGGGGCTGCCCGCCACACACTTACATTTCCGGTAAAAATCATTATGTGGGATGCGAACGTCAACAAGGCCTTGGAGAATCTGCAGGGAGAGCAGAGGAGAGATGCTGGGGTGGGGGGAATTCATACCCCACACTGGGCTGAGCTGCTCAAGAGCACCTGTGAGCACAGGGCAACCAGGTGTGCATCCCCACCACCCCAAAGCCCCTGCACAGCACAGCCCCAGAATGAGCTCCTTCCCAAGAATGCTTGGCTGTCGCAACCACTCTTAGGTAACCTGCATTTCAGCAACAAGTATTTTTGTCTTTTATGATGCAAACCCAAATTTCTCCCCCAGGCCAGCAATCCAGAGCCAGCAGGCGCCTCAGCCATGACTGTGCTTTTCTTCCTTCTTTTATTCTTCTGCCAAAACAACTCAAAAAAGGTCTTGGCATTACCTTACAATTTTTTCTTACTCTCCAATCAACTCATCCCAGACTTCCTAAGGAAAACTAACCTAATGGCCAGCCCCTCCCAAAGTTCCTCTTGCCTGACAATGAGGTGATTAACATTTCCATGCCTTTTGCTTAAAAAGCAGCAAACAACCCCCCTCAGGGCCAGACAACAGCTGCCTTAGTTATTTAATGCTTCCTGCCAGCCATATTCAGTAAAAAACTCTTTGACATCCCACTCCACTGCCAAAGACTTTGCTAGAAGTGTGTTTGAAGAGAAAGTGCTGGAAGGGTGCTGGGAGGTCCTGTCTAGGTGACTGTGGGGATGGCAGCTCTGATTCTACTTCCAGCACCACCTTGGCTGCTGCTATACAACCTGAGGGAGAAGAAAACCAATTTCCTCGCTCCAAGTCCCACTTTTCTGGCTGTTGCAGCCAGCCCAGGCTTCTCACCTGCTGTGGCACCTTGAAGCGAACGTAGGAGCAAAGTTTCAGCATATCTGCCATCTCCTCAGGTGTTGAGGGAATTAAAGGGATCCTGTCGATGCGTTTGGACTCTTGTAGCTCCCGGAGCTGCTTAATGAACTTGCTGTCAGTGGTACTTGGCAGGCCTGGGTGGAACAAGAAGCAAGGCATGAGCTAAAACTCAGATGAGACCCCCAACAGCCCCAGCAACCAGAATATCCCTGTCCTGACCTCCCCCAGCCCTGCCTCTGGCTTCCTGCCTGCTCAATCATTCAAAAGAACCCCAAAACCCAAACATTAAAAAAGGGGGAAGAAAACAATCTGTAATTGTGCAACTGTAATGTGTAACCAGAGACACCCCAACCTCTCTCCTGTTCTAGGGCTCGACACCACCAAGCCCACAGGCTGACAGGACACGAGGTGTATTCCTTCTAGACTAGATATACATGAATAATTTGGTAAGAACTATACTGCTTATTTTTCTGTGGCCAGCAGATTCGAATCCTAACACCCGTGCCCAGCCTGCCACAGCACAGAGTGGAACAGAAAACTTCAGAAGCCCCATCTGCATGCACTATTGCAGGGAAAATTCCCCAGCAGCCTAACCCCAAACCTCTCTGCAGCCCCCACACACTGAGGTTTCACATCCAGAAACACCGGGCGAGCCAGCTGACACCTCTCCCAGAGAGGAACGAGAGCCGTGCCGCCCCCAGAGCCCGGTAGCTAGGTAACGTTCACTTTGCTTCACTACTTATTTCTTATCTGGGAGCCACTTTCCTTGTGTGGGAGGGGGAAGGAGCTGCTATAACAACCAGGATGCAGCAAAGAAGCTCCCTGCCAAATCCCCTGTGCTCCTTGCAGCAGGTCACAGCTGGGCTCCTCCAAGCCCCTTGGCCAACTGAACAGTGGGTATGGAGAGGATGGTGGAGCTAGAGGAATGCTGCGTGGGCAGATATATCCCACTGACCTGTGCCCAGCCCTGAAATGCTCTTCCACTCGGAGCACCCGAACGTGGGAGGACAGAGCTCTGCAGCTCCCTCAGCCCCAGCTCTCCAGCACGCTGGGGCTCTCAAGAGGCCAGACTAGGACTAGGGAGACTTTTCCTATTGCTGCTTGATATCCCCCTCCAGAACCGAGAGGCTGTGGACGTGCCATATAAAACGCCTGCCACCTGAAGGGAAAAGTCATTTTCCTCCAGAGCAGGACTTGTCCCATTTGCCCTTGTGCCAGCAGTCAGGACAAGGCTGTGATTTCCTCCTGTGCCCTACAGAGGTTTTCAGACTGTACATACAAATTATTTCAAAATGCTTCACCCTAAAAGCCTATTTTGCTCCTGGCACTGCTCTGGGATCAGCACTGGCTCTTGCTGGCCCTCTCACCATCTTGCCTCCCCTGCATTGCCCACCTGCAGGACAGATGAGGGTCAGGCTGCAAATGTCTTCTGGGTACTGAGCAGCGTAGACGCCAGCAACATTTCCCCCCATGGAAGTGCCAACCAGATGAAAGGGCCTTCTGTTCAGCTTGATGCACTCCACGAACTGGCAGGAGAGCAGAAGGACCATTGTTAGGGGACAGAAAGCGACAGCGTGGGATCATTAGAGAAATGAAACTCAAAAGCTTGAGCTTTGTGGCTCTGGCTGCCTGGGAAAGGAGGGAGAAGGGATGCACGAGGCAGGGCTGACAGGGCTTAGCATCCCTCACGTCCCCACATCCCGCATGTCCCTGCAGCTCTCTGCGGAGCTGAATCAGCGCTGGGGCTTTACCTGGTGTATTCTCTTAGCTTGCCCACTAATAGAGTAATCATCCAAGTCTGAGCGGGTCGTGCCCTCGTGCCCGGGCATGTCAACGCACACCAAGTGCAGGTTCTTTGGCAGGAACTGCAGAAACAAACCAGGGGTGGTTACAGCGCAAGGGCACCGCCAGGAAGCCCAGGGATGGACACCGGTGACCCTCTCCTCCCGGTAGCCCCTGGTTACTCGCACACCAAAGTCAGATTATGTACCAAGAATGATATGCCAAGAGACCACAGCCAAGACTTGCTTCCCAAGGAGGAGGCAGGTATGTACTGCTCTCCCTCTGCAGCTCTGCATGTCATAGGGATGAAAGGCATCCAACAAGCAACGAGCACAGAGCTAAGAAGGGTGTTTCTAGCACATTACAGCAATCATTGCACCCCATGCATGCAATCACTGGGTCTTCATACCACCCCCAAGCCCAGGACCTGAGTAAGCAGCAATGTGATAGAAACGGAGTCCCACCTTGACTATGGACAACCACATGTCTTTGTGGGCTGAGAACCCATGTAACATCAGGATGGACGGTCGGTACCCGGGTCTTCCTCTATAGGAATAACAAAACTGATAGTCATCGTAGTTTGCATATCTAACTTGCATACCCAAGGCTCGTCGCCAGTACCTGGAAACAAGGAGAAAACAACACCAGTGGGTGAGGCAAGATCAGGGCCTGGCAGCAATATAATCCAAGTTAGAAGTCCAAACACAGCCTCGCAGTTGCTACTTTGCTAAGGCCAGTTAGGTTGTGCTCACACTGGTGCTGTCATAGGACTAACTGGGACTAATTCTCATCATCTGGTCCCTGGACCAGCCCCTGTGCTGACATGTGATCCCTTACAGGTGCAGTACCAGCAGCTGGCTAGTCACACTGCAGATGGCTTGTGGAGATTCTCTCTTAAAGGCTTTTTAAAATACCCTAAATAACTGATTTGGCAATTGAAATGGACCAAAATAACAACCCTAAAACTGCAAACACCTTGTCATGAGGTGAGGTTCAAGAAAGAGGCAGCAGACAGGGCAAGGCAGCATGCCAGATGGACAGGCACTTGTTCCAAGTGGGTAAGGTGGGTCTGTCACGGCTTTATTTGGGGACAGTCTTGCAGCAATGGGGGAACATCAGCCCACAATCAAGAACATCAGATCCCAGACAAAATAACTGTATCACCCAGGAGCACCACAGAAACCCAGTTCCCATATACCAATAAGATGATATTTAAAAACATATCTATACACAGGCAAAGGACCAGGGCTGGGGAACACCATCCTTACACAGGGTCAAACACCTAGAAAATGCCTGGCTAACCCCAGGGAAACCTGGCTTGTTCCTCTGAAAGCAGAGGCAGGCAGCTCCTGCCAGTGCACACTTGCCGGCTGCTCAAAGAGGATGGCATGAAACTGCCAGCCAGAGGGGACCTGGACAGAGATTATCGGTGACACTTTGGACACATGATGTGTACGTGCAGTCCAAGACGGAGCAGCTGGCTTGCTTTCTCTGCATTTCCCCCATGCTCACATGCAACCCTTCTCAGGACAACTACCAGGCTGCTCCTGATGGTCAAGATACCGGCAAATACTTTTATGTGCGATATCAGAATTTATTCAAGGCACAAAAGCAAGGTCACCAACGCTGCTGGGCTGTCCTAGCTCTCTGCCCACTCAAAGCTTATGCATAGTGCAATCCTCTTTTAGCATAATCCCTTTGTGGAGGGAGTTAGTGACACTTAAGCAGCATCTCGGCTCTGTGCTGGTCCTACAAGGAGAGGTGAATTTCTCCCTGAATAAGTGTCTTAAGAGTCCTCGCCTCAAAGGCACCGGTGTAAACTACTGATGGGCAAGATGATAACATTTTTAGCAACTGATCCTAATGGATCACTTCAGCAGAAGGCAAAATAATCTGTGCAAAGCTGAACTGATCCCTCGCAAGGTGTTAACGCGCTTAGTGGCAGCGGCTAAACTGATTAACCCCCAGCGGCAGAGCAGGCTCTGGGGCTGGGGTCAGCCCTGGACGTCACACCCGGCAGGGAGGCGCATTAGCGGCAGGGGAGGGAGCTCGGTCATCGGTGGCAGGAGCCCTGCATGACCCTTGGCTGCACCAGCTGAGGACATGCAGACCAGCAGCGAGGAGGAGGAAGGAGGCAGCGAGCGATGGGAGAAGCATCCCAGGGTCCTCCCCAGAGCGGTGCAGCAAAATTGGAGCTGCGCGGGGCTGAAAGGGCATGGCATGCTGCCTGCCCTCTCTCTCCTGCCTTTACTGATGGGGAAACAATGATTTCACTCAAAAAAACCTGACTCTGAAAGAAGCAAATAGGAAAGGAAGGGTGAAGGGCAAACCCAAAGTTTTTGCCCACTGTCCCTAAGAAAAAAGGTGCCCACGAAACACTGAATATCAGTTACCCCTGCAAGATGTCAGTGTTGCCTGAAATGCTGGAAGAGAGAGACGGAGGTACATACCCTCCAAAATAAATGAATCCTGCTGGTCTGGGCTCACACACTTCCTCCTTCAGCAGAACAGGCACCAACATACCCATGGTGCATTTCCACTCACCCCTTAGCTTGCAACCCCAAAGGACAAGGCAGCAGGGTCTTCTCTTACCTCCCACTCAACCTGCTCCTCAAAGCTCCTGGCATCAGCCCCTCGTGCTTCCTTTGCCCTGTTCTGCCATCTCAGCCTGCAGCCCCCTGAAGGCTTCGACCACTCTTGCTCAGCTGTGGTGTGGTAGCATTCCCCCACCAATCTTACCCTGAACCTGAGTCCATCAGGGTACTCCCTGGCTTCCACAGCCACTCATACATCCAAAATAAAATAAACCCCTTTCGCTGACAAACCTAGCGCTGTCTGGACCTGCCCTGGTCAGCAACTTGTTTATCCCTGGGGCAAGAGGCTGCCACCCCACCAGCTCATATTTGCAGAGCGATGTTTGGCTTTGCAGCTCCCCATGCAATGCAAAACAGGAAGAAATTCTCCTGCGCTGACCCAGTCACCGGGGATTTCATCACACGCTCCCCTCGCCTCTCAGACCCCAGATGCGGTGATTAAAAGGCTGCTGAGAAATGCAGCATTAGGAAAACAGGCTTCGTCACGCTGCTGCATCTGAGAGCCGGGGTGGGCTAACGTCCTCCTCTCACAGGAGGTCACTTTGATTTGGGAACACCCGATGGGCAAAGCTGCAAGGAGCCACCATCTGCCAGCAGCACGTGAGGACAGCCTGCTGTGCTGCTGCTGCTGTGCCGGACGATGAGAGGCTGCCCCAGCTCTGAAGGGAGCATTATTCCAGCTTTCTTCTGCAACAAACCAGTCAGGAAAGCTGCCAGTGTGCTTATCACTGATTTCCAGGGACAGATGAGGACTGAAGGACATAGTGCCTGCCTCCCAGTATCAGCAAGGATGAGATGCAAATGGGTAAGGAAAAGCATCTCTCCATCTTCTCTGGTGCTCCTGCCCAGAAGTGAGGGGGGAGAATGAGAAAAGCCTCATCTGGAATTACTAGTGAGAGAAAAGTCCCTGCCTGCTAAGCAGGTTGTTAACCAGGAGGAAGTGTGTGAGCCCGGGGAGCTGCGGCAAAGCTGAGGACACCCACGCCGATGGCCTCATGGATGAGGTGGGAGGTCACCTGCCTGCCTGCCAGGCTGGGAGATACACAACAATGGTTGTGCTTTTCCCAGCTGCAATCCCATCCTTAGGGGAAACAGCCTGAAAGCTTCAAAGATCACCCTGTGACAGCAAGATGCCAGCAGCCCAGCTGAGGCTACCCCAGCAGACATAAGACTCAGCAGTAAAAATGCGATAAGAAAATGCTGTTTTCTTTTCCCCTGGATGCTTAAAGCTATACACAGCTGGTGTGCCCTTGGAAAATCCCACCTCACTTGCTCCTATCGCCACCACTCGTCTCTGTCCATGCTGCTTTGCTGCCCTTGCTCTTGGCAACAAGCCCTGTGCACCTGCCTGTGTGCAGGGACCTGCTGGCGACCAGCAGTAATTCCATCCCTGGCTAAAATGAGGGCAGCCAGGCTAATGAACTCACCAGTAGTAGATGCGGATGAGCGCTGACGGCCAGAGGAGGAAGGAAGCCACAAAGGCAAGGATGGGGATGGCCAGGGTGCCACCGGCAATGACAAACATGTTCAGCACATCCAGGTCCATGCTGCTCTTCACTGTCCAGCTTCACCTGCCCACAATTAGGGGAGGATCAGAGATTAAATACCAAAAACTATGACAAGTCAATGCTAAATGAGATCTCTGCAGCAAGGGAGGAGAAGAAAGTGGTCGAGTGAAAGGCAGAGGAAACCACTCAGGAGTGCAGCAAAGTCTTTTTCAAATTTAAAACTCGATTACTTTTTCTGACTCCTTTATGGATCTAATTATTGCAATTATCCTCTCAGGAGGACATATCTCCTAACAGGCATGGACCGTGTCCTGGGCAATGGGGTGCGATGTGGCCCTTGGGGGACGTGGCAGATGAGGAAGCACAGCACCCCCATGGGTGCAAGTAGCCTTCTTCCTCCTGATGGGTGCAGGCAGGGCTGCCTTAACACAGGCTCTGTGCTGCTTTTTTGGAGGCTCCAGCTCCCCCGCCCCCTGCCCAATCCCAAATCCCCAGCACACAACCACTGACCTAGAACTGATGGCTTGAGCCTGGGCTCTCATTACTGCTCCACACAGGCACCAACTAATCAAGGGAGCAGAGCCTATTAATGGGCTGGGGAAATGAAGGAAACAACCTGGCAGGGTGCTCTTTGGCGACCTGCCTTTATCAGAGAAATATTCATCCCCACCCCCACGTCCTTGCCCCTGTTTCACTGTGTGTTTTGCACTTGCTGTTGATCACACGTTCCTACTCCCGGCCCCGAGCATCCTTCAGACAAATCTCAGGGGTGGCAGGTGGAGGATGCAGGGTGAAAGGACGAGCTCTCCCACAACGCTGCACTCGACCCTGAACTCGCCCCACCACAGGCAGCTGGGATATATTTTTCTCATTAAGAGATTAAACCCTGTCACACACAGACACATCTCCTCTAATTCCTCCTGCTAACCAACTTACGCCTCGCCCTTTCCTCGGCGCTAGCTCTTTTATCACACATTTATAAAACGAAACCTCCTCAATGCCTGCCTTCCCCCCAGCCATCCCCTCCCATCACCATCACCACATTTCTCTGTGCCAGGACAGCAGATTTATTTCTGCTTCCTGCAAGACCCAGGGTGGCGTGGGGCACGTTCTATGAAGAAGCAGTTCTGCCGTGAAGCAGGAACAGAATCGCCACAGTCACATCCTCTCCCTCCCCAGCGCTGTCGCTCTGGATCACATCAAACCCCAACATTACACAGGACCAAGAAAAATGGTTTACAGAACCCCCAAAGCAACAGCCGGGTTTGCTCTCTTCCCCGAGGGAAAATAAGAATAACAGAAATTTGAGGAATACTGCAAATATTTCCCCCAGGAACCTCCTTAACAAAGCTAAACCTCATTTCCTTCTTCAAGCCTCAACAACACACCGTTATTCGTTTAATTGACATTTTGTAGAAAGATCTTTGATATCTGCATGGCTTGTACAGAGAGAACAACAGACAAATTTGCACAAGAGACAAATCTTGTACGTGAGAGCAGGGCTGCACAGGAGCCCACCTAAGAGCATTTGCTGCCTTTCACTCTGTCACTAAAAATAAGAAATTAAGCACAGAAAATCACATCATCCTCATCAGCGACGGGTGACAACAGAAGGTTGCAGGTAGGGAAAAGCGTGGGGCAGGGGGAACCCCTGTGCTCCAGGGCATGGGGTCATCACATCCACCTCCGCACCGCTCTTGGAAAGCAGAACAAGGAGAAAGCCTTTAAAAAGCCCAGCTTACTTTGTAGAGATCCCTTCCTCCTCTCAGCACAGATCCTGCTCGCTGTGGGTGGTGGCAGCGTTTCAAAACACTGTTGGAAGAGGGGAAGAAAAAAAAAAAAAAAGGTTAAAATTGTGCTCCTGCTTTTTTATTTCCTCCTTTCAGCCTCAGCAGCCAGGCGAGACAGCGAGTTTGGGGTATTTAAGCCACTGGCTTCCCTTCAAGATGCCTCATCTTCACCTTCTGGCCAGCCTTTCCCCTGTTTATGTAAATACAGGCTTTTATGCAATAAAGCCAAAGGAGGGCACTTGTTCCAAGCCAGAACAAAGTGCAAGCTGCCATCGGAGACGAAGCGAAAGGCAGCGTGACACAGCGGGGAGAGGCGATGCCAGCAGCCCCCACCGCGGCAGGGCTGCGCGGCACCAGCGAAGCGGGGCTCACGGTTGCGCTTCAGATGATTACAGTTATTAGAAGAAAGCCAGCTAAGCTCCTTCCTATCCCCTTCCTCTTCGTCTTAAATGTAATTTTCCAAAAGCTCTCAGTGCCCCCCCCCCCCCCCCCCAAGCCTTCCCTGCGCGAGCTGGGTTGAAGCACAGTGCAGCCACAGGAAATTACTGGAGAGGCAGGAAAACACTGGCCTGAGCTCGTTGCCGCTTTGGGCTGGAGAAATTCAAGCTGGAAGTGCAGTGGGAACACCAGAGCACTCCCTGCACCAGAGCTGAGGGCTGCTTGGAACCAGAAAATCCCCCAGAGAGCCTCCCCGCTGTTGCTGTGGGGCTGCAGGTGCCCAGGGGATGCTCCTTGGCCCCATCAGGCCAGAGCGTTTCGGGAGGGCCGTGGCAGACACCACTCACCACGTGAGCTGCGCCATCCAATGCTGGCCACGCGCACCCAGCGAGCCTCGCTCGGGGCCCCTCCTGGCCATGGGTGCCGCAGGCAGAGGACGACTGGGGAGCCCTGCAACACAGGCAAGACTCCTTCTGCGTGAGCAGAGCATCACCCATCACCCCTGTAGTTACCTGCGATGGAGGCAGCAGGGAGCAAAACACCAGCAAACCCAGCTCCGTAGCTAGGGGCAGCCACTGTCACCCCATCCGCAGCACCCCCAGCCTCAGAAAGCCACCCTGCAGCATTGGGGGGACACCAGCACACCAAAGCCGCATGTGAGAAACTGCAGTGCCGGCCCCTCGTGATGATACTTTGCCCAAAGGATGAGCATAGAATCATAAAATCACCAGGTTGGAAGAGACCCACCGGATCATCGAATCCAACCAGTCCTATCAGTCACTAACCCATGTCCCTCAGCACCTCATCCACTTGTCTTTTAAACCTCTCCAGGGAAGGTGACTCAGCCACCTCCCTGGGCAGCTTGTTCCAGTGCCCAACGACCCTTTCTGCGAAAAATGTTTTCCTAACGTCCAGCCTGAACCTCCCCTGGTGGAGCTTGAGGCCATTCCCTCTCATCCTGTCCCCTGACACTTGGGAGAAGAGCCCAGCTCCCTCCTCTCCACAACCTCCTTTCAGGTTACCAGGAGTGGGAGTAGGCAGCGTCACCCCAGGACCCAGTACAGCCTTTTACTACCAGCTAGAGGGCTTAAAAATAAAAGCTAGCCCTCTGGTAACAGCTGTAAGCCTTCAGACCACAGCTTATCCATCACTTTGAGGTGCCCTGTGACCAAGTGTCACAATAAATGGCCACAAGCATTGCTATTGCCTCTTGGAAGGATCTCCAAGTACCTCATAAATTAGCTTGCGAAACATCAATTAGGCAAGCCCAGTGTCATTCGATTGCAGCGGTGATAAGGCCAAGTGCACTGCACAAGCCTGGCAGGGCATGGATTGCCAAACCAGGAATACCGGCTCCCACAGCGGCAGCAGATCCGCAGGCAGTAACCACTGCAGCCCTGCGCCCACTCCACGTCCCTCCCTGGTGATGGGGTGGATGGACCCAGGGTAGATGCTGCAGGGAGGCTCCACACCTCCTCTTGCCTCTTAATTCCTCCCCTGCACCAAATTCAAGCAGGTGCCTCATCACCTGCAAAAGGAGGGGCCAAGGGGCAGGAGGGGGCCATGTGTTGCTACAGAGGACAGCATGTTGATGACAGTCCCCAGGGCCACTGGCCAAAGGGACAATAAATCACTGTGAGCAAGGTCTGAATCTGCATCAGTATCTTTCAAGCACAGCGGGTCACACCAGTGAGGCTGGAGAAGACCCAGTGGTGGAGCTCAGGTGTATATATTGATTCTTTTTCCAAGCCCCACATAAGATACAGCAGAAGCAGCACACCCCAGTGTGTGGGATGAAGAAAATGCATTTAACACACACGCACACACATAAAGCAATCCCACAAATGTAAAAGCAGCTCAGCTTGTTACCCAGGGAGACAGGAGGCTCTCACCAGCATCAGCATCTCTTACAGAGCAGGTCTCAGAGCCAAGCAAGCTCTCTGTAGCTGGGGGTAACGTTGGGGGGCTGCGGCACGAAAGCCTTCACAAGGCAGAAGGGCTCAGCTGGGAAGGGGGAGCAGCAGCAACCGCACTGGGCAGCCCCCTGCAAGGCTGAGGAAGGTTGTCACCATGCCGTAACCACACATGCATGCTTTGCTGCCCAGAGGTACCAAAATTTTAGCACAAAGGTTGTGTGGGGCTGCACTGGCTGCAAAATCAGGGCTGCTGCCCTGCCCGGGATGTTTCATTCCCCGCTCACTGTGCCCAGAGAGACTGAAGAACTCCAAACAGCTGAAAGCAAAGCAGCACATTGAGGCATCCTTTAATTTTTTTTTGAAGAGCGGGAGAAGAAATACCAACCAGTTTTAAGATCCCATTGTGGAAATGGGGGGATTTGACAGGTCTTTGGCCCAGAAACCCTGACTCCCACCACTAATTGCAAGAAAACAAACTCAAACATGCAAGCGAGACATTCCCCTCAGAAACTGCCTCTCCCCTTCGCATCCTCAACAGCTGGAAAAGTAATATTGGCCATAAACGACAATATAACTAATATTACGGTGTGGTTTGCAGTGCTGTCTTTTAGGTGCCCATCACAGTGAAGCTATAACTTAAAAATTATCGACGTTTGAGAGGTCTCTGCCCATCAGCCGGCCAGCTCTCAATCTGAACGCAGCCTCCAGAGGGCCGGGAGTAGGAAACGCGCCCTTTCACCTTCATTTATTTATAGACGGGAGAAATGAGATCACGATTTCAGCAGCACCGTTCCCCGAGGCTCTCTGCATCCCTGCAAGAGGGTTTCGCGAGCGTGAGGAGCCGAGTCCAGGCTGCCCCGGCCCCGCTGCCCCCCCCCCCCCCCCCCCCCCCCCCCGGGGGCGCCCCGCCGGCGGACGCCCGCGGGCCCCCCCCCCCCCCCCCGGGTTGGGGACACACGGCGAGGAGCCACCGGTGACACTGCCAGCCGGCCTGGGGACACGGCAGCTGCAAAGCACGACTGGTTTAGCAATTAAGAATGCGCCTGTCCTCCTGCGAGCTCTGGCACCATCCCCACCACCCTCCCCATCGCCATCCCCCGCCCCGAGGATGCTCGGTACCCACCCAGTGTCACGAGTGCGCCCGGGCTCAGCCCGCCCCGGGGGGGGAAAGCGATAGGAAGGGATGGGGTAGGGGTACGGGGGTCACCTCCGAGCCCCCTCTTGATAAACACAGCCCCTTCCCCCGCCAGAGCATCCTCCTCCAGCAAAATGACGGCATCTTCCAGAGCAGCAGCCGAGATGCAGCGCCGCTCTCCCCCTCCCCGCGCCCCGTTTTCCCATTATTTCGGGGCCAGATTTAAGGCAAATTAATTAAATCCTATGTACATATTTCTATTTGAAACGATTTCTTGCATTTTGGCTCTCCCTCCCCACCCCCGGCGATGGAACGGGGCGAGGTTGGGGGGTGGGGGGGTGGGGACCATTCGACTCTCGGGCTCCTCGCCCGGCTACCCCCCCCGCGCTGGCATCGCTACCGTGAGCCCCGCATCATCCCCCCCCCCCCGCCAGCCTCTCACCGTGCCGATCCGACCGGGCCGGGCCGCGATGGCAGCGCGGAGCGATGGAAAAGCGACGGCTCCTCTGCGCCCTCCTTCCCTCCCGGCTCCGCGGGGGCGCAGCGGAGCGCGGCGGAGAGAGGGGCGGGGGAGGCGGGGGGCTG
>WAAB01016923.1:102032-215779 GCA_013389865.1 Piaya cayana | reverse complement strand
GGGGGGCTGCAATAAGGCTGAGATGCGAATTCAAAGAGGGGAGGCGGTAGGGGTGCAGGGGGGTGCAAGTAGGTTAAAGCAGGGGTGCAAGAGTGGGGGCATAAAGATGCTTCCATGGGGGTACGAGGGGGATGGAAAGGGGGTTACAATGGAATACAGTGCAAAAGGGCTGCAAGGCATCTACAGGGGTGAGAAGTATGTGATAAAACTTCAGTGGAGGTGCAAGGTGGGATGGAATGGAGATAAGACAGGGATGAAAGATGGGGGGACACAGTGGCACCTCAATGAGGGTGCATAAGGGGGACAAAATGAGAATGGAGGGGATGCAAAGAGGGATATGACAGGGGTGCGGGGAGGGGGACAGCAGTGGGGTGCAAAGTGATAATGAAGGGGACACAGCGAGGAGGAGAGAGTGTGCTGCAATGATGCTGCAACAAGGGTACAAGGGGGATACAACAGGAGTACAAGGCAGCAGTATTGGGATAGAGTGAGGATGCTCATGGGGGATTCAGTGACACTAGGGGGGCACAAGGTTGTAATGGGGACACAATGCAGCAGTTCAAGAGGCAAATGCCACAGGGGAGCAGAAGGGAGACATGACAGGGCTGCAAGGGGGAACACAACACCGTGGAATGCGATGCTGCTGCAACAGGGGTGCAATAGGAATATAATGGAGAATGCAAAGGATACAATACAGCAGGGATACAAGGAGGATGCCATGAGGCTACGGAAGTTATACAATGGGGTTGCCATGGGGATGAAACAGGGATTAAAAAAAAAAGAAATGCAATATGACTGCGATAGGGTTACAACAGGGAGATACAAGGGTGGATACAACGGGGATGTAAAGGAGATGTGGTACAACTGCCACAGAGATAACAGGGGATGCATCACTGCATCCAGGCACCAGCCTTGCACCAGGCCTGGGAGCGAGCTTGGGGATGGGGGACGCCTGTCCCTTTCCCAGGTCCTGGGGTGAGGCTGCGATCAGGGAGCACAGAGCTCTGCCACTCTTCCTGTGGGAAGGGTACAAAGGTTGAAATCAGAACGTCCCACTGATAACTTTTACACCTGAAATGGTTTTTTTAAGCCTGCCATTTAGGTTACAAAACCAGTTACCTGCCTTCTCTTCCCAACAGGTGACACTACTCTCATAAGCTACATTTCAACCTGCATTTAAAATCTACTCTGATTTTTCCTAAACTGCCATCCAAATCCTTTTGCTTTAAGCAAATTTACTTTCATTCCCCCTGTGTCAAATATCAGCTTGGTATGCAGCTTGAAGATATGCCCAGAAATATGAGAAAACTCAATTAAATTGGAAATGAGATCAGCTCCTAAGTAAATGCAAGCAAATTGGGTCAAGTCCTCTGCATCTGTGCTTTGATAAAGGATGTCCCTTTGGTCTGGTGGGCTGGGAGAACTGAGAGGAGAATTGGGGTAAAGAAAGGGCTTTCCAGGTCAGGGTTCAGTATGATTACTGAAAGCTTTTGGTAAGATGAGCCATCAGAAGAGATTTATAACTGCAACTGAGAGGTTTAGGTGGCCCAGTGAAGGCAAGACACAGCTTTGTGCAGGTGTTTTTGGTTTTCCTTTGAAGAGCTTCCCAGCAAACGTAGCTGAAGCGAAGATGAGCTTCCACTAGGGTGACTTAAGCAGACATGGGAGGTATTTCACAAGCCTTTACATGTTGTCTGCTGTAGTATTTGTTCACTCAACTTTCACGTGCTCAGCTCTAGGCTCCCATGGGACACGTGCAGGGCAGTGCTGACTCACGCCAGGGTTGCATTACCCACGGGGGGGTTGGTTATTCCAAGGCACCTGCTGGAAACACCCTTGGAAATAGTCATAACGAGTAACGCTTCTTAAAATAGAGAAGCTGAAGAAGAGACCTGTAGTGGTTTTGTGTTAAAAAGGCACGAGCTAGCAGAGGAACACATTCTTGCAATCCTCGCATAGGCACGTAGCCATGGAGAAGAGTCATCAAGTGTCTCCTTTGATGGTGGTGGAGAGGGATCTTCAGGGCTCTCCTGAGCCAGCCAGCACTAGGACAAGGCCACAGCTTCAATAAGTCACAGCCCCAGTGAAGCATTTGGCAGCACCGCAATGACTTTGCCAGGCAGAAGCCAAGGTCTCTCCTCTGTCCTAGCACAGTGGGGGAGACCTTGGGCTCTCTGGGTGGCACAGGGGTCATGAGGGACCACAGGGCAGGGCTGGGCTCCCTGTCCCTGCAGAGAGCAAGTGAGCCCTGGGCTCCAAACCCCCCAGTGAATCCCACGGCACCTACTGCACTGACCTGCCCCAGGGGCTGTATTTCCCCTCTCAGCCCACAGACACAGCCCATCCCACAGCTGCAGCAGCTGAGGAGGAACAGTCACTCCTGCGTCACCCTCCAAAGGCTGCCGGCTTTTCACAGAGCAGCACCAGCTGTCACAGCCACAAATTCCTCATTCTTAATGCCAGTGTCAGGAGCAAGGCTTCCCCTGGCACAGGAGAACAGCTTTCGTGCTGTGAGCAGGACAAGGGGTGACTTATCATCCAGTTAGAAACAAAATGCCTTTCTAAATCAGAGTAGCCACAGGGGTGGGTTGTGGGGAATTAAAACCCAGCATTAGCTGTCCTAAGTGCCCAGAGATAAGGCAGTGAAGCTTTCAAATAAACTGTCTTGTTTTCCCTAGGAAGGTGGAGGTTCTGGCTGGATTCAGGCCAGGATATCTGTGGGTAACTGATACTTTGGCCTCACCAAGCTGGGGCACAGCATTGCTCCACCAGATTAAAGGTTTCCACGTTGTCTTGCACTGCTGGGTGACAAATCCCCAGGGAGCGTGGTGGGGTTGTTTGCAACCACAAGTGATGGCATGGCACCTGGGCAAAGTGAATCACCTTCCCAAGGTGACTCGTCCCCTTCTATTTCCACTCACAATGCTGGGAGAAATCCTAGGGCACTCTGGGCATGGAAGGGAGCTGGGCACAGCCCCACAGCCCATCCATGGGACCTACTGGTGAGGAACACTTCGCCATGCCCTAAGCAGAGGGCAATTTTGATGATATACAGGTGTTAAACTCACCCCCTAGGGCAGGGATAAGATCTCAGCTCACCCTAGTTTGCAAATAGAAGCTCTCAGGTAGCGCAGGGGTAAGTAATGCCTCTAGGCACCACTTCAGGCATGAAGAACTATGCAGCATCTTCATTGCACAACCTGTGACAAACACAGAAACAAATGCTCCTAATTTCTAAAACATTATACAGCAAGACTTATTTGCCTGTTAACAGCTTTAAATAATTCTTTCTTACCTCTACAAAGTTAACGCTCACATTACGCACGTTTTAATGACATCTTTAACTGCGAACAACATTGTCACAAAACACTGAATGTTTCTTGGCTGCGATATCTTTGTGGAGGCGTAACTTCAAAGCCTTGTCTAATTGTCATGCGTCAAAGCCTGTGTTTCAGATTACCCTGTGCTCGCCTACATCTCAGCTAAGTGGCCTCGTTCAAGAAACCGAAAACATGATGAGGCGTTTTTCCTTGAACTGCTTTAGCAGGCAGGCTTGCACGCTTAAATCACGACTTGAACAACACTGGCGTATTAAGCTGAAAAAGAAGGCCCTGCCAAAGTGCCGTACCAGCAGAAGAATTATGGCCTGACAGTAATTTATGAAGTAGAACATGTACCTTCCAAAATTATAAACAAAGATTAAGTATCAAAGACGACCCCACTGATTCAACACATACCACCTATCTTGCACAACAAATATTTTTTTAACCTTCAATTATAGTGAGTTTCCAGAGGGCCACACCAGGACACTTGTCACCATCAGAGTGACACAAGCCATTTCCCAAATGACCATATTTGGTCTGCAGCCCAACCGTGACCTTTAGCAACATGAAATGGCCTTAGAGCATTGGCTACTCATTAACTTGAGATTCCAGGAGACTGCAATAAAATACTCTGCCTGATAGTTGTGATAAGGCCACCAGGAGACCAAAGGTCCTTTCGTTTGTCTGAAGGAATCTACTTTTTTGGTGATGTTGGTGACTTTGGAGCTGGTCCTTCCTGCTTCTCCCGGAGACCTCCCTTTACCACAGGGGATGCTGACAAAGCCACAGTTTGGGTTAAAATGATAAAAATAGAGAAACATAGAATACCTTAAAGCCTGGCACAGGGGAAATGGAGTACATGAGGTGCTTGCCTGGAAAACAGGGCTATGGTGGCACCTGCACTGCCCCCTCACACCAGAGCATCACCCTCTGCCCATGGTGCCAGCACTTCTACAGACCACATGCTCCCTTTTGGATCTTTGTATCCCTTTCAGATCCTGAGCAAAGCTCCAGGGCAACCTCATGTTCCATGGGTGCCCCCCCGCCCCGTCGAGTATTCTGTGATTCATTCTTCCCTTTTAGCCTAGAACAGGCTTCCTCTGCCAGAGCAGAAGGGGATGTGGGCTTGACCACAGTCGTTCTCTGCAACCCTCCCCAGGAGGTGCAGGAAACGTCAGTGATCCTCTCAGTTCATCTCTACCAACAATAACAAAGCCACGGGTACTGCATGAGGCAGCTCTGTGGCTGAAAGGAAGCAGCTGTGCATGAGGAGAGAGGAGGAACTCCCATCTTGCAGCTAGTCCCTTATTAGCCTCACTGTCCCATGGGGACACACAATAAGGCGATACACCCCCCCATCCATCCCTTGGCACCTTCTTGGGAGTTAGAAGATGATGAAGGGCTGAATCGTAGCTTGAGAAATAGCAACACACCAACTGAACCCACCGTTCATCCAACACAGGGTGTCAGCAAAGCTTGGCTGAAGGACCATCAGGAGGAGCAAGCAGGGCCTGGCAGCACCTACTCAATCCTCTGAGCTCTTGCCCAAGCTGGCTGTGGCACAGCCTGCAGCCTCATCACCTGCCTCTTCTGCCCTGGGAAGCTGAGGAAACTGAGGAGGGGCTTTATTAGGGAACATCCTGCAGGTGCTGCTCAGCTGCATATGGTTTCCCTCACCCAGCATCACTCAGAGTAGGAGCAAAAACCCAACCCATGTTGGTTTCACCCTCTTTTGCAAGATCAGGACAGCCCTGAACTGGCAGGGCTCACAAGTACGTATCGAGCGAGCTTTATGTCCTGATAAGAAGCAAAGAGTACATGCATAGAAAATGCAGTAAACAGAGAGATAAAGCAGTGCAGAATGGAGTGTGAACTCCCTGTGTTCACCCCGATGGGTCACCTTGCTGCTACCTGCCCCTGGGAAGAGTGGCTCTGCCTGCCCTGCTGATAACACATGGGATGGAGAGGGAAGGGGAGGCTGATAAGCAAGCAATTCTGGGAACAAACACTGCAGGTCCCTTCAGTTCAGAGTTAAGGATCCCATAGACACCACAATAAACATTTGCTTTTTGGCACAAGGGTAGCCAAAGTGAGCCTGGTTTTGAGGGGACCTCTGGGTTTTGATGACTCTGACCCTGAGGGAACTTGGCCCTGTCCCAGCACTGCTCCGGGTGGTCCTGGCTGGTACCCAGGTTTGCAGGCATCCCACAGCCAGTGCCTCTCTGTGGGGAGGATGCTGGGATCTGGAGGAATCATAGAATCATAAAATCAGTGGGTTGGAAAAGACCCATTGGATCATCAAGTCCCACCAATCTCTAAATCATGTCCCTCAGCACCTCACCCACCCCTCTTTTCAACACCTCCAGGGAAGGTGACTCAGCCACCTCCCTGGGCAGCCTGTTCCAGTGCCCAGTGACCCTTTCTATGAAAAATTTTTTCCTAATGTCTGGCCTGAACCTCCTCTGGCTGAGCTTGAGCCCATTTCCTCTCATCCTGTCCCCTGCAATTTGGGTCAAGTGCCCAGCTCCCTCCTCTCCACAATCTTCTTTCAGGTAGTTGGAGAGAGCAATGAGGTCGCCCCTCAGCCTCCTCTTCTCCAAACTAAACACTCCCAGCTCAACCCCTGCTCAAGGAGCAGTTGCTTCTCCAGGATGGGGGGGCTAGCTTGGCGGAGAGGGATTTCCCCGAAGGCAGAAGTTCAAAGTCCCCATGCTGCTTTGTGCTGGGAGATGGAAGTGAGGGAAAGGAGGAAACAGTGATTCCTGTTCGTGTTTGTGATCGACACAGCTGACTGCTCAGTTTGACCTCCCTGCTGGCCGCAGAGGGACGGATGCATAAACACACACACGTATATATTTATAGCCACACTCACAGCAACTCATTTTCATAGACTCATAGAACAACCAGGCTGGAAGAGACCCACCGGATCATCGAGTCCAACCATTCCTATCAAAACCATTCCTATTTTGTCCAAGTCACTGAAGATGTTGCTCTTCATCTTACTTTTGCTCTTCAATTTCAACTCATCCTTGAGCCTAAAAATCTGCTCCTTCAATGTGAGGTCTTTTGGAGAAACTAAAATAGCCAGACCTGAAGTCGTCGATGCTGTGGTAAAGGTACGTTCATTTGTCTGGATGAGACAGACACTGAGCTTTCCAAGGATTTCTTAGTTGCATAATCTTGCACTTTATTTACCTTCTCACAGTCGAATTTCAAGTAGAAAAAAAAAAGAAGAGTGAATAATTTGAATAATTTTATACTTTTAACGTAAAAGTCAGCCTGTGGCTGAGTAGGATGCTCGCTGTTATTCTAACCTGCATGGGAAAATAACAGAAACAACATTTGCTGTTTCCTTTGGAAATGGAGTTAGGAAAAGAGAAAAACCTCTGTGCGCAGTAAAAATAATTTTTACTTTGAGTCCATAGAGCTTTGTGTGGTGATACATTATTTACCTTGCTTATGCGCGAATTATTCTGAAATATTCTTGTCTAATTAAATGTATTCTCAGGACAGCAGAATGTATCATGTTAGAGTGCAGTACAAAACTGAAAAGCCTGATAGTTAATTTATGGGGACAAACCCTCACCATCAGGCTTCCTCTGCAGCAGCTGAAGGTAACTCAGCGGAAGGTAACTCAGACCCAAAGTTTTTGCAATCGCCCTCTGAGACACCAGAGTTACAGAGGACACGGTGCTCGGTGTTAGCGGGATAGCTGTACATGCTGACCGGCAGCAATGAGGAACGCCACCATAAACCCTTTCATTGCAAACAGCTGGAGAAGAGGGGTTTGCCTGGGTTTTGTATTTCTGCACCTTTCTTTCTATGTCACTGTCGGCACCGTGTGAGCTACATATTGAATTGTGAGCAATATGTTGATAGCTACAAATTTCAGCGGCAAAAAGGTGCATTTCCCCCCATGAATATCACCCACAAAGTTTGAAGACCAAGAAAACCAGGGGCAGAAGAACCCCCTGAGCGTGCCAGGCTGTGGGGTGAGCCCGGCTTTCCCACCGGGAACCCTAGTTCTGGCTGTGGGAAATGAGTCAGGCTGAGGCAGCCTCTCCCCAGCACCCTGTGGTTCCTCTCTAGTGCTGCAGCCCGCGGGTGCCAAGACTTTCTTTTCAGACTGGGGGTCACTTTAGGCTCTACAGGCTATTTCAGAGGGGTCTGCAACAGGTGACTGGATCAGGCAAATACTGAGAGCACCGGAAGCTTTTGGAAGGTGTAGCNCTGTGGGGTGAGCCCGGCTTTCCCACCGGGAACCCTAGTTCTGGCTGTGGGAAATGAGTCAGGCTGAGGCAGCCTCTCCCCAGCACCCTGTGGTTCCTCTCTAGTGCTGCAGCCCGCGGGTGCCAAGACTTTCTTTTCAGACTGGGGGTCACTTTAGGCTCTACAGGCTATTTCAGAGGGGTCTGCAACAGGTGACTGGATCAGGCAAATGCTGAGAGCACAGGAAGCTTTTGGAAGGCATGGTATAGTGATAGGGCCTTAGGGACATATACACCAGAAAAAGGATAGAAATCCTTGCAGCAGATCGGTGACAGATGCCAACGGGCTCTCCTTGATGTCCCTCCAAATCCTGCTGCCACATTCATGTGAGAACCCAGTGAGTTGTGAAACTTGCGTGCAGCACTGGTCCAAGCAGAGAAGAAAAACTGCATGGCAAGGGGCAGGGAGGAGAGAAAAAGGGTAACAGAGTGGGGCTGGGGGGACCTGGGGTGGCACCCTCGCAGCAGAGGAGGAAGAGGGGGCTCGCAGCAGCAGCTCTTGCTGCCCCTTCCCTTTCATGCTTTCTCCTCAGGGACAAACACAGAAGTTTTTCAACTAACCTAAACTTGTGAGGCAGTTCTGAAAGCAGAAGGGCTTTGTTCCAGCTGCTGCCCCTCTCCCATGATCCCAGGCTGGGCGCTGCTTCTTCCACAAAGAACTTCCTCTGCCCCAGGAAATCACTTCTTTCCAAGCTCTTTCAAGTTCTCCAAAACTCACCACATGCAAATTTGCTTCTGTTCCTTCTTCTTTCAGATTATTTCTCGCTGTGACATTGCATTACTGATGGAAATAAAGGAGAACAAGAACCGAGTTTGTCCTCTGCTGGTGGAGAAGCTAGCAAGGTAAGGTGGCCGTGGACAAAACTGTCTCCTCCTTGGCCCTTTGTGAATCTAGAAATAAATTCAGGAAAACCACTTTCTTTCCAGTCAGCTGAAGAGGCCAGAGGAGCAATACATCTGCGTGGCCAGCGAGAGGCTGGGGAGGAAGAGCTACAAGGAGCAGTACATCTTCATCTACAGGTGAGCGAGCTCATATCATCAGCAAGCCAGTCTCTTTCTCTGCCCTCCTGTGTCACTGCCCTGCAGTAGACATGCTGGGGACACCTTTGTTCTGAGGGAGCTGGAGAGGTGCAGGCAGGATGGGCTGTGCATGGGTGTTGGGATCAATCCAGGTGCAGCCACCAGCCTGTCTGTATCCATCCTCGGACCATATTCCAAGGCCCAGCTCAGTGCATAGAGTGTTAGACACATCCCTGCAAGCCACAAGCACGACAACACCTACCCTCTTTATTCTGCTGCAGGAAACATCTGGTATCAGTGAAGCAAACCTACCAGTACCCTGACACCCAGCCTGGGGACGAGGATGCCTTCTCCAGAGAGCCCTTTGCCATCTGGTTCAAGTCTCCAAAAACTGGTGAGATGTTTCTGAAACAAATTGTTTTCCCACTGGTGAATCTCACAGAGCAAGACAGTGCCAGCTGGACCCAAGTACGTGGCGGGGACAGGTGAAAGGGGCTGCATCCTGATTTCATTCTGCATTTCCTTACAAAGGCAGCATCTGCCTTTGGGACTACTGCCTCTGGCATTACCCATGGCTCGCTGTGCACCGCAGCCCCAGGAAAGCCTCTGCCCTCGCCGTGGGTGCTGGTTTGGTGGATTCACTCCACGCTGCTGGCACAACCCCAGGAGCAGTTACTGCCGTGGGTGTCAGAGCAGGGTTTGCCGTGCCCTGACACGGAACCTCACTGCATCGCAGCTCAGCCTCAGCTGGTGGAGAGAACTGTGCAATTACACAGCAAATATCTCCAATCCACAGCCAGAACAGAAGCTGTTTCTTCTTAAGGAAACACATTCTTGCTTCCAAGTCAATCTCTGTTTCTTTGTGATTCAGTGTGTGTTTAACTGCTACATTTTTTTTCTGTTCTTTTGCCTCGTTTTAAGCTGTCAAGGAGTTTGCTATAATCCCTCTGCACACCAAACCAGAGACAGCAGTTCGGGAGATTGATGAGCTCTATGATGTGTATTTAGATGTAAAACAGCGCTGGAAAACTGAGGTTAGTTGACAGATCTACACTACTAACAGCAGTTTTGGTACTGAGTCACCTGGCAGGCTGTTCACTATTCACAGCCTGATAACCTTAAGCCCAATGATAACAAGCCCCAGATTTTTTAATATCTCTTTGATGTATTTTCATCGAGTTCTCCACATTTGAATCTGTGAACTTGATCTCCTGATAAAACTACTGTTTTATCATCATGACTTGGTGGTGCGCCAAGGAGGAGCCCGGCTGCACTCAATGAGCTCTTGCAATCTGAGCTCTACGAGCTATTGGGAACATCTGTTGGCCCTAAAAGTCTTTGCTGATCTTCTTTTGAAGAGCTGTCCTTGTGATTACTTTTGAAAATCCTTCTAAATTCCAGAACTTCATCTTCATGGGGGACTTTAATGCTGGATGTAGCTACGTTCCCCAAAAACAGTGGAAGAACATCCGTCTGAGGACTGACTCTGATTTCATCTGGCTAATTGGTGACAAAAATGACACAACGGTGAAGACGAGCACAAGCTGCCCGTATGACAGGTAAAGGGTTAACTGCCAAAATTTTCCCTGTTTATGGTTTTCTGAGAAAAAAAAATAGAAATCTGTCAGTGACTGGCAGATAAAGCAAATGCGTATGATGCCTTCAAAGATATAACAGTGTCTTGGAGAAACGAGATCTGAATACTTCTAGTCAGGAGCATGAAACACTCTGTGGGCTTGTTGGCAAGCAGCTTTGCAGAATGTGCAAGATTTCGTGCGAGTACCAGCAGTTTCTGTGACTTAGGTGGAGACAAATGACAGGCAATCATGCAGCACTTGTCATCTGCAGGGAGCCCTGCAGGCACCCAGGTGGAAGCTACTGCTGCTTCTGTGCCAGCTTTCTTTGCACCATAGTTTGTGCTCTTGAATTCGTAAATTGGATTGACAAATGCAAAATCTGGTTCTGCTCAGAAGGTGGGACACCTCTCCTTCCCCAGGCATGTGGTGAATCCTGCTGCTACCTGCAGCTGCCTCAGCAGTGACAATAAATATATCAGTTTATTAGCGCTCAGTGTAAGTCAAGACTTAAACCTCTTGCAGAATGAGCTTCTGGATCATAGTAGGGCTTCACAGAGACTCCAGTCATTGGTGTCGTCTGATTTTTTTATCCAAATTATGACTTTGAACTTTGCTTTGAACTTTGAACTCTGCTGGGGTGGGTTTAGACACAAGTCATTTAACGCTGGCTTCCAAGGCTAACACACACCAGGGGTGTAGGTGTCCTGCTCCCCAAGGAAAGCAATCAGCCAAACTCAGCAGAAAGCATGTGCTGGCATCCCTAGGTGAAAGGATGCATCCCATGGAAAAGGATAAACTATATCTAAGCTGTGATTCCATCAAGGGCACTTCTCTGGCCACCAGCTTGGCACAGCACGGCTAACCAGGCACCTTATAACAAAACAGCCGTTCCCTCGGTCTTTGCAGGATCGTGGTCAGAGGGCAGAAGCTCGTTGATGCCGTTGTGCCAGACTCTGTCAACATCTTTGATTTCCAGAAGGACTTTCAGATGACTGAGGAGCAGGTAGGCACAACATAGCTTCTGCATCAGGATGTCAAGGGCTAACACCGGAGTGCAAAGCCAACAGTATGCGGGCAGTTTTGAACATGCTCTTGGCCATGAAATTGTTGCATCCTCCCAAAGTGATGCAATGCACACGTTGTACCTCCCCACATCCACAACTGCACCTCCACCTCCCTGCCATCACGTGAACGCCCCTGGGGAAGGGTTTGGAAAGAGCACAGGTGGCTGCTTCCTAACCCTTCTGTGCCTTTGTCTTGCAGGCTCTAGGGGTGAGCGACCACTTCCCTGTAGAGTTTGAGTTAAAAGCAAAAGTTGGCTTCTTCAGCTGGCTGAAATCACAGTTTTCAAAGAAGAGGAGAACACGGAAGAGCTATCGCTCAAGCTCATGAGTGTGCCAAGTCCTCTCATGTGGCCAGGAAATACACAGGTGTGAACAGATCTTGTAGAAGACCAGTGTTGATATACTCATTGCGAGTGCAATATTTAGGGGGCAACCCACATATTTTGTTTAAGAAGGTAAATTAAACCTTCAAGTTATTTTTCCTTATTGTATGCAAAACCAAATCAGCTAGAAGCAGCGTGCTAGACTCATGTACTCATCCCAGAGCTTAAAGAGCTATTACAAGGATAAAATACTTCCGTGTGCTTGATTTGCAATAGAAAATGTTGCTAAACTTAAAGTATTTGTTCAGTCTGAGTTTGAAACAGCTCACAGCATCATGGGTTTGGGGAAAAACAGAAAGCAAAGACAGAGGGACAGGCATTGAGAGCCCCTTTGTTGCACTAACCCAGCCAAGGAGCAGCAGGAACAGGGCATTGGTTGTTCCCACCCCTGCCTGAAAACTGCAGGTAAGAAGTCCTGTAAATCAAAGGTGACAGCGCTGCCGACAGCCTGAGCAAACCTTAAATTACAAACTGATTTCAGTATCCTGACATGAAAGCAAGCTGCACCTCCTCCCCTGACTCCTAAATCCTCCCCACCCAAGCCCCTTCATGGCAGCCTGAAGTTCTCTGATGAGCCAGACTTCAGTGATGATTTTTTAACGTAGTGGTGCAGCAATCTGTTTTCTCAGCTCAGCCCACAGCCTGTATTTAGTGCAAACCAAACCCTGGCACACAGATGGCATCTGAAAAGGGGGAATAATCCGACCGTTAGTGCAAGGAAATATTCATCTCTCTTCATCCCAGTTTGTCTGCTGATCCAGCAGAGGAGCAGCAAATGAGATATGCTTTTAGGAGAGGAAAACATCTTGGCCTTTGCAGAACTAAGCCTCTGGACAGCAAGATTTTGAGGAAAGAAACTAAATTGGGAGATTATCCCAAGGGAAGGGCATGCAGGGTAGACAACTCCTTCCCCACCCCGCCCCGGTTCAACTGCAATTAATCCTGAAATGATACAGCATTTCATAAGCTCCCTCAGTTATAATCCAGCCAAGGCAGAAGGAGAGAAAGAGTCTGATTTAGAACAAATATTTGCATTAGGATTTTTATAGAAATGCCACTGTCTGGCTGTGAGGAGAGATGGTCCACATGGAGACTGAAATCAGTCTGAGTCTCTGACTTAGCAGCTTAGTCCTGCATAAGTCCCTGCTCTCTTTTGCCTTCCAGAAAGGAACAATGCACAAAGGAATAAATCACACTCAGGGAAAACAGTAACAGATATATTCAATTATGAAAAAACATGTAAATATAACTAAGTTTCACTGAAAAATCTTTGTCCTTACTTGTGACATCACGTATAATCCTTTACCCAGCTTCTAAAGACAAGAGATGTGGCTAGAGAGCACCTGCTCCTTGCCCTGCTGTTTTCACCGCTTCAGGTTTAACCCAGGATGCAGTTGGTTTCTGGGCTGCAAGAGCACATTGCTGGCTCACGTTGAGCTTCTCCTCCCTCAACATTCAAAGTCCTTCTCCTCAAGGCTGCTCTCAATCCATTAAAAGAGAGCTGCCCTGTGGAGAAGGACTTGGGGTGCTGGTGGATGAGAAGCTCAACATGAGCCATAATGTGCGCTCACAGCCCAGAAACCAGCCGTGTCCTGGGCTGCATCAGAAGTGTGGCCAGCAGGGTGAGGGAGGGGATTCTGCCCTTCTGTTCCTCTCTCGTGAGACCTCACCTGGAGTGTTGTCTCCAGTTCTGGAATCCCTAATCTAAGAAGGAGATGGAGCTGTTGGAACAGGACCAGAGGAGGCTACAAGGATGGTGTGAGGGCTGGAGAACCTCCTGTGTGAGGACAGGCTGAGAGAGTTGGTGTTGTTCAGCCTGGAGAAGAGAAGGCTCCAAGGAGACCTTAGAGCGACCTTCCACTGCCCGAAGGGGCTACGAGAAAGCTGGAGAGGGACTGATCACAAAGGCTTGTGGTGACAGGATGAGGGGCACTGGGTACAAACTGCAGAGGGGCAGATTTAGGCTAGATATAAGGAGGAATTTCTTCACTATGAGAGTGGTGAGGCGCTGGCCCAGGTTGCCCACGTAAGCTGTGGCTGCCCCATCCCTGGAGGTGTTCCAGGCCAGGTTGGATGGAGCTCAGAGCATCCTGATGCAGCGGGAGGTGCCCCTGCCCATGGCGGGGGCGTTGGAACTGGATGAGCTTTAAGGTTTCCGCGTTGCTCGGGCTCCCCCTGGCGGCGGCGCGGGGCCCCCCGGGTCCAGGGTTCGAGGGGGCTGAACAGGAGGCAGCAGCCGCCCAGGGGGACAAAAGGGACAAGAGTATCCTGGCTTGGATCGGCTTGGAGCAGGGGCCAGCAGGAGCGGGGAAGGCATCATCTCCCTGTACTCAGTGCTGGTGGGGCCGCATCACAAATCCTGGGTTCAGTTTTGGGATAAAAGGAGGATTCAGCCTGGAGAAAAGGAGGCTGAGGAGAGACCTCGTCACTGCCTACAACTGCCTGAAAGAGGTTGTAGTGAGGGGGATGCTGGGCTCTTCTGCGAAGTGACAGCGATGGGACAAGAGGGAAGGGCTCAAGCTGCTCCAGCGCGGGTTCAGATTGGACATTAGGAAAAATTTCCTCACTGAAAGGGCTCTTATGCCTTGGCACGGCTGCCCAGGGAGGTGGTGGAGTCCCCATCCCCAGAGGTGTCGCTGAAGTGCTCAGGGATGGTTCAGTAGTGGACAGGGATGGTTGAACTTGACAATATCAAAGGTCTTTTCAAACCTGGTGATTCTATGAATCTATGTTCCTCTATAGACACCTTTTCTTTTCACTGTTGAGAGCTGGCCCCAAAGTGCCCCTGGTCTTACTGTGCCTGTTAATGAGTTTGCAACAAAAAGGTAGCACATTTTCTGGCTCCAGGCTTGTTTTTTCATTGCTCACAGTTATTTAACTAGGAAACATGCTGTGATGACCTTTACAGTGGCTCCCAGGACCAGGTGCTGGCAGACTGCAGGGCACATCCACCCAGGGGACTCCTCACTGTCCCCTGCTGTACCTGCACCACAGTTTAGTCCAGCAGCCAGATCCTGCCCAGCCCCTCAGGATGTTTCAGAGACTCAGCTTCTACCATTTTGTGTTTTGCACCTGGTTTTTTGAGCCATGTGAGACCCACTCAGCACCAGCATCATGGTACCCACTCTACCCACCTGTGGCAGACTCCTCCGACCCCTTGCTCCAGTGGAAGAAACTGCAATTTGGCGCAGGAGCTCTTTCCACAAGCCTTAGGGCTGGATTTAGCCCCCATTCCTCCTGCCAAGGGTTAAGCTACGCCACCTCTCTGCTATCACCTGGTATAAAACTGAACACACTTTCTATGCAGTCTGGTTCTGCAGCCAGTGCAAAAAAAAAAAAAAAAGTCAAATACTTTATGTGCCATTTTAAATGCAGTGCCTCAGCTGTCAGTGTTTGCAGGGTATTTTCTGTTAGTTGGGAGACAGGTTTATAGGAGTTCATTTCCATATTGGCAAAGGAGGCAGAAACCTTCCCTGAAAAGCTCTGTGAATGCTACTATATTTGTGATGTGAGCCCTTTCTGCGTGTCTCAGCTGGGAGCTGGTCTAAGCCCAGCCCTTTCCAGCCAAGCCAAAAGTAAAATCCCACCCTCATCCCCCCTCCAAAACCCTAGCAGAAAGAAATACCTTCCCAGCAGGGCCAAGCTTCTCTCCTGGGCTCAAAGGATTCACAGGCTTCCAGCCATGCATGGATGTAAATACTTGCAGTACCAAGTTCCTGCAGAAATGCAGTTCATCACAGGGAAGAGTTATAAAACAGAGCTTTGGGTCCTGCTAAATCATGTTTTATTGGTTTGCTCGTTTGGGTTTTTTTTGTTGTTGTGTTTTTTCTTTTTTTTAAAATCACATATATTAGCCTCTCTTTCATATTGTAGCCAGAATGTGCTTTAAATCCTGGTCAAATTAGTAGCTGCACGAGCTATAAATCCAGCCTGACTCAGCAACAAGTTGTTGGTTTTTTTCCTAAGTGTGCAATATAAATTCACAGCAATGAAAATTAACTCTGAAAGTCTAAGAAATACTGAAAAGCCATTTAAAAATCATTTTCCCAAGAGGCCCCAGGGAAACAGCCCCACATGAGGCAGAGCTGGCAGCCCGGCTGTTTTGATAACCTTCTGCAAGAAGGACCTGCTGAATATTAACAACTACCACAGGCTGTGAAATAGAAACTGCTGCAGCCCATCCTGCTGCTTCCTCTACAGCTTAGATGGAGCCATGAAGACATTGTACCTCATGGCAAGATGGAGATGGGAATATCTCTTAAGTTACTTAACACAGGGAAGGTATTTTTAAAATGATGTTGAAAGGTACATGCACACTTAACACCACCAGGTGCTTGCTGACCTTAGCAAGTTAATTTTTGTGGCCACCCCACAGCTCTTAGTGCTCGGGCAGGGCAGAATTGCTCACTTGAAGTGGAGCACAGCTTTTGCTGGAGGTAACCCTCAACAATAATAAGGGTCCACCACCTTCACTGACAACTCCCATTAATTTCAGGTAGTGTGATTAGACCAAAGCAGCCAAGTGGTAACAGGCAAGAGCAGGTTTACTGGGCAATAGGAGTTAGACAAGCACAAGTCGCTCAGGTTTACTCAACCCAACAGCTGTATCCAGGTTGTTTTGTTTCAAAATATTAAACAGGAGGTTCATGCTCCTGTAGCACAAAGCTTATGAAATACAGTTACCTGTAAAAAAGGAAATAATCTGATAAACCTGGAACAGCAAAGTCCTTGGCATCTGCTGCGTCTCAGGTTTCACTGGTGCTTCCAGCAGGAGCCGTGTTTAGAAAAACATCTGCTGGTTTCCATGGCTGCTCGCTGGAGCTGGAGCTGGCTGGCCCCAGGTGTGGTGCCACACTGGGAACCACCCTCTGCAAACAACCCTGAGGAGCTGGAGGAGCCAGCGGGTGCCGCTGGCCGCGCTTCAGGATCAGACCTATCACCTCACCAGGGACACGCTACTCCCCAGCTCTGCTGCCCAGTACATTGTGTCATGGTTCAAATTTTTGATGTTTTATTTTAGGGGAAAAAAACTTAGAGAAAAAAGAATGAATGGCACTGAGGCTATGCCCAAGTTCTTCACACCTACCTGCACAGCTCACGGTCCAGGGGTTATTCAGTCTCCCTGAAGGTGGCTGCATGCTGGAGTTTTAAATTTTAACTTCACTGACTACATATGAAAAGAATCCAACGTTGTTGAACATGCACATTTTAATGAAGCAAACATTTCTATTTAATAAGTTATAAGATACAATTTTACAATCCTGCATTTTATTCCAGTTTATTTCGTTTTTACTTCCTAGTTTACAATGTAGTGAGCATTTCACATTAAGGCACAAAAAAAAGCACAGTATAAAAAACCCCCAACCTTCTTTATTTCCCCAATGACTGTGCTGGAGGGTAGTGCATCCACACGTAACTACAGAACCGTAAGTGTGAATTTCTCCCTAGGGACAGACAGTGATGTTCCAACAAATCTTCAACAAACGCTACCTTCTTCTAATCACAGAGTTAAAGCTCATTTGCAGAGTTTACTAAAGTCCCAGCAGCTGACAGCAATTCAGATATGCACTTGGGAAGTAGCATGGAGTAATCCAGGACAAATAGAGCAGTTAATAGAAGTTTTTTTTACTCCCTGACCCTCAGAAGAAATGCCTTTTGCGGCATGAAGGGGATTTCAGGAGAGACGAGTGTGCTTCAGGCACGTCCCTGGACTGAGATATAATAAAACAACTTGCACCAAAGAGCGGTTTGTTGATTTGTATTGCTATTATTTGTAAATTCACACACCTGCCCTTCCTCCCACCTCATACTCGACTACAGATGTGGGGTCCCATCCCCAGGTTGGCTTCCTTACAATATCTCAGCTCCTCACCTGGCCTGCAGCCTCCAGGAAAACCATTGATCCATCATCCCAACACACTGCACTGCTCTCACCTGCATCAGTTTTGGTCACACAGGTAAGAGCTACACCTGGCTCGGCAAGTTCAAGGACTTTATTTAACCCAGCCAAACCAGGAGTTGTTAAAATAAAAATCAAAAAGAGCATGGGAAGTTATCTGTAAAGTTTCAAAATCTCACCAGAATCCCAAGCAAATTAAAAACCGCATCACTAGCATCATGGCCAAAAAGCTACCTGTCTAGATTTACAAAGCGTTACGATAGAAAGGCTGAAAGCTTCCAGGAAGTCATTTTCAGTCTGCTTTGGGTTGGCTATAAAACATAAACTTTTCCTAAATGTAAACCGTTAGCAAAGCATTTTCAGAAACATTTTAAATTTGAGTGGTAAAGCCACTTTTAGTAGCTTTTTAGAATGTTAAGCGTTAAAATTGATCAAGTATGCAAAGGCACCTATTATAGTACCAGTTTTACCTCATTTCTTTACAGAAAAGAATTTGAACTGGGGACAGCCCAAGTCATATTCCATAACTAAAACGTAAAGTCTCCAGTCAAATAAAATCAGTAGTTAAGATACCCAATTACAAAGACAAATTCCAGTTTTCAATTAACATCTAAAGTCTTTAACATCCGCAAGGGAAATTAGTGTCTAGTTATCCACATGATTCTCCAAACATTAATTAACAGTGACCCGGACGGTACTGCAAAGGTACAATTTGAGGAGGGTATTAAATAGATTGACATTAGGTTGGTAAGTAGGATAGAAGTGAAATGCTTGTACAAAATAAAGTTAGAGTTTACTTCTGACTGTATTGAAATGTGAGCCGTGTGTATCTAGATTCTGCATTTTGCAACAGGACTGCACCCAGTATAACTTTACATCTGAATTGCAAACACAAAGACCAACTCTGACGCTGGGCAAGTTTAAGGAACGGTGACGTGGAAGGGACTCCCAGGGATGTGCTCGTCACCCCACATCACTGCCAGAGTATAATCACCCCTTTCCTTGACGACATACGTTACGTTGTACTGATGGCTGCCCAGATGCTTGATGGACACCTCTTCACATGGTATTGTAGGTCCATGGACTCCAACTAACAACATATTTGAACCTACAGCAAAGTAACAGACTGTTAGCATTCCTAAACTTAAACAAGTAAGCATGGTTGTAGCATAGCACTGGCTCCATAACAAGGATTTTGTTATTTTAGTTCACAGAGTGGCAGTCTGAGGAATGGCCATGCTGATTTGGTATAAAAGGGAATTTTATTTTTAAAAAAACCTTCCAGCCTTATACAGGCTAAGGTTTATTTGTGCACTTTACCAGACCTGACAGGCTACCGCTATCCAATGAGCACAGGAGACATCAACAGGGCTCATGAAAGCCTGCAGGCACTGCCTTTTAAGCACTTCATTACAAACTTAATTGCAGAGACCAGTGATTGCAGCTGGCCTGTAACCCGCCCACCACAAAGTTCCCAGATGATGGTGATCAGCACTCAGGGCTTACGGGAACACCTTGCACTGCACATGCTACGATGCATTATGAGAGTTGCTTAAGCTCAGTAACCTGTTTGTTCTCATGCCATAACCCTGTGGTTTCTTTCAGGTGCACTGGCTGAGACAAATCCCCTTGGAGAGGAACTGCCATCCTCACACAGCCTCTATATCAGGACTGATTTGGTGAACACCGTGTAGCATTTAGAGATTTTCTTTAGAACCAGGAGCTCAAGCTCTGAAATTTAACTTTGCAAGTTGGTTTAGTGCAAAGACAGCCCAGGCAAACCACCCTCACTCATTCCTGCATCCATACCTGCTTTGCTGCAGTCCACGGAGAAGGAGCTTTTCTGACCCACAAAAGCCTTTGAGAGTCCTGCTCCCCTGGAAACCACTTTGCTGGCATCTGAGGTGGATTTGGGAATGGTGCTATAGCAAGTTTCAGTCGATGACCTTGTCACTGACTCAACCAGGATAGAAGAAGTTTCGTTGGCACTGCCTGGGCTAACCAGTCGCTGTCCTGGAAACAGAGATGCCCAACATTCAGAATCATCCCATTTGAAAGGCATTTATAAGGAGGTTTTGAAACCCTCCTAATGAATAGCATGCATTCTGCATCCAAAATGCATTTGGGAAAGGACCCATTTCCTACTTCGTATTTTAAGCTGACATCTTCCAGCAAGACTGGCAGCAATCCCATCCCAGAGCTCTCGAGTGGTTAAAGGACCACAGGAACTTCAGGATTCATTAAGCAAAGCTGGCTGCTTAAGAAGAGTTAATTGTGCTCCAATCACCAAATGCCAAAAATGACACTAGTTGGCAGAAAAGCAGGTGCAATTTTGCAATAACCTATTTTGAAAGCAGAGCGTGTCCCAGCCCAGGGGGAGTGCAGTCCCTGCCATCTGCTCCCGAGAACACCACCACACCACAGGCACCATGAGAGGGGGTTCAGTAGCTCAGGGGCAGCAGTAGAAATGAAATCCAGCCTGTGCATAAACACAGCACTGAAGAGAGATAGAGCTTTCTGAGCCAGCCTTCCTCACATCATCTAAAATCCTCCCAGACATTACTGATGTTTGGTTAGGTGGAAACTGCATCACAATGAGTTCAAGAGGGGAATCAATTACACTACAGGAGACTGAGTTTTAGGCTTTGTTTGAGGGGAAGTGGGTAAATAAGTCATACCTCCCCACTGCCAATGCAACACCTTAGCACCACCTCCAGATTTAACATTCCCCCACGAAGCTGTTTTACAGCCCTCCACTGAGTCACACTGGCAAGCTCCACAACTAACGCACCTGTAGCCTCTTCTGAGATCCCAAAATTTTGGAGGTAATGGCGAGAAACGTTTCACCTCTCATGTTTTTGGGCATCTAAACCTGAATACTGCACTATCTCGTACAGACATATTTGCTGAATGATGCAAACTACTTCAGGCACAGAGTAAATACCGTTTAGCTTTTTACCTGTAACCTTTGCCTTGAAGGGGCTGCCCACTATGTGGTTAGGTCCACCATATTTAACTCCAATTAAATAGTTTCCTGGAGCCATGGGTGTGTACATGACTTTGTAACCTTCTGGAGTTTCCTGGCAGTCCATTTTCACCTTTGATGGCCCTTCAATCGTAACAGAGAGGGTACCTGGACCAGCCTTGGTCGTGTTAATGAAAAACTCCGACTGTAACCCTAGAAAGACGTAGCACAGTAAGACACACTCTTCCTCGTACTCGACGTCACACAAGTAGCCTCAGTTATTAAGGAACAGGTAATTCAATGCAAGACTAGCCCACACAAGGCTACACAGAGGGAGGGACAGCACACCCTCTTCCAGCATCCTCACATGGGCTCTGCACCTCCAGCAGTCTCCTCTCCAGCACCCCAGCTCCCCCCTGCACTCACATTGCATGACTGTATGGGAGAAGGGGTCATGACAGCCCTTCAGGATCAAAATTGAAGTAATTTGGCATCAAAAGACTGGCATAGAGAGAAAACTCTTAGAACAAGAGCCTTTCTGCTGGGCATTGGAGCCCATGCCAACACAGCCTCCTGTGTGGCAAAGCTTGGGAAAGCTTGGAGTCGTCACACTGCCTGGACCATAAATCAGCAGTGAAGAGCCCACAAGAAAGCAGGAGAGATGAGGGGCAGGAGATCTCCTGGAGGAGACGGGTGTTTGAACTGCTCGGCAACAGCACTTCAAGCAGTTTGTGGAAACAAAAGCTTGTTTAATTACAGCATCTGGTTAACACAGCTGAATTACTGCGGCTAATACTAAGCCAATGACACAATGCCAGCAACATAAAATAAAAGAAAGCAAGACTTTCAGCCCCCAAATAATTTACTGTCAAACTCTGGCTTCAAATGTTTATGATCTTTGGGCTGTTGTATCAGATACTGCTGAGGAGGAATGAAGTGCTTGAGCTCAATCAAAACCAGGATGGTTATGGGAAAGTCTACTACAACCCACGACTGAAGCTTGCATGCACAGTGATAAACTAGGGGGAAGTTTCTAGCCTCTCCACACAAGAGGCTGCTGTGTCCTGTGTCACAACCATCTTCCAGTGCCTTAGCAGTAAATCCCCCCCCCAGCACCGCCTGCCTGGGAGGTAAGGCTGTCAGCTGACAATATGCTCTGTTTAAACAGAGAAAAATTAATTTCCAAAGCCAGCAAGCTTCGTGGCTTCTCACTGAAGATCTCTTGCTCCAAAAAAGTCAAAGCTTTTTCCCTGTGCCCCAAATGAAGGCTCACATTGTTGGAGGCTGCAGACACCCCCACCTCCCAGGGGGACAGTCCAGGTGCTCAGCCACCGGCTATTGAAACGTCTACACTGCAGCATTGTTCACAAACGCTGCTCGGCAGCTCCCAGGGCACCGAGCATTTGGCAGTGGCCAGAATTCAACAAGGGGGCACAGAGTAACTTTGCTGAAGTTGAACAGCCTATTTAGATTAAAAACAATCCCAAGCACCTTTATAGATGGAGAAAAATTTCCCTGTCCCTGATGCACCAGCGGCTAGTATTAATGAGTGCTTTTGTTTCCACCTCTTAAAGCAGCACAGTCTAGAATATCTTTATTTAATACAGCATATCCACAGCTTTCCAAAACCAATTGCTTGTTTTTTCCAGAACGGCAGAAGTTTTGATGAATGAATGCAGTATTTTTTTTTCCAGAGAGGAAAAAAATCATATAAAATGGAATCCACAAAAGACAGCAGTAGATATAGGACAAAGGGAACCAGTTATTGCCTTGTAGATCAAATGGAAAAAAGTTATTAGTTTTACTCTGGTATTCCCCTGTGTGTGTGGCCCAAGAAAGCGCACAATCAAATAAATCAAAGTGCACATCCTGGAATGTTTTCATATTTTCTTAGACCATAAATCATATAAATGAAAAAAAAAAATCCAAAAATCCCCAAACCCTACATTCTTGAGTTGAAAACTATCAGATGGGGCAGCCACGGCAGCTAACTAGGTGTCAGATTTCCAAGAAGAGTCGGCATTCACACTGCATCTGAAGCACATGTAGCACACTACAAACTGAACATCTACCGCACACTCTAGAGCTTACGCATCACACCTTTAACCTGGAATTTCTCAGAGGTGCAAGCACTGAAGAAAGGGTAACTGGGTACACCTTTGCACCCATTTAATTAAGAGTAATATGCAAGATAAACAGAACTACACAGCCCACTCGATACCCATGTTCACAAAAGCTCCAACCCTCACAGACGTCATGTTCACATGCAGAAGGGAGCCAAAGCATCTCCAGAGCTGCCAGGGTCCACAGGTGTGAAGCTAAGCTAACCTGCAGAGTCACAGTCCGGTTGCTAACCAATTCAACTGAATTTGTGCTGCAGGCACTGGTTTCCAGAGGGTTTAAGCCTTCGTTAAGGCTCAGTACAGACCGCAGATGCAGTAACCAATGGCTAGGAGACTTGAGGAGCATGCAAGAAAGCAAAATTAGCTTCACTCAGGTTGGCAGAGAATGTGGGTTAGTTAGGCAGCTTAGCAGGGAAAGTTGCCTAAAAAGTACGCCTAGGAACAGCTTCCAGCTCTCACAGAAAACCAAAGTGCAAACAGGTCTGTATGGGAGCTGTAAAAGAAGTGTTACCCGTGGTACCGCTCTCCAAGCCGGATCCATATGCTGTGACGAGCGCGGGGTTGCCTGCCTGCCCGGGTTCACCAACACGCACTTTGAAAGGGCTGCCCACCACGTGGCTCCCATTGAACTTCACGTCAATCGAGTGGATGCCATTTTCATGGGGGATGAACCGAACAGCATACTTATCTGCAAGAGAGAAGCGGCTTTTCTGATCAGAGATACGAATAAAACAGCAATTAAACCCAACACAGGGCTGCTCAGCAACCCATGCAAGGCTTCTGTAAGGCTTCAACATATTTCGGTCCCAACTTAAGCAATCTCGTTTATACAAGCTGCTAAGCTCATACTCAAGTTGGAAAACTATTTATCACAGGAGGCGTGATGGGTTGCATTTTCACCTCATCTACTAGGACTTGATCTCAGTTGTCATCTGGTCTGCAGGGTGAGTTTTAGGGTTATTTGCCTCACACTTGCACTAAACATGACAGCTTAATCGCAGCCCAACCTGTCAGCCGTCAAGGGAGCAGCACAGAGAAGAAAAGCAGCTGGTAAGACCAAGCCAAACCTTTCAGTGGACTGAGCTCACAGACATCACACCTTTATTAAACAGTCATTTAGTAATTTGCTGATATTTAACATTTCTGATTGTATGTTAACCCAGAGGAGGGACTGATCTCCCCTTGCCAGACAGCTGCTGTCTGTCTATAGCACAGACCATAACTCATTCAGACTTCAAGTGAAAAAGCTCACTGCTCTAACAGGTGTTGAGCTTTCTGTAGTGTTTGCTTATGTTCAGCTTCCTTGACATTTCACATGAAGGAGTGAGTGAGAGTTAAAAATAAACTATCAGTCAATGATGGAAGCATAACTTTGAAAAATAAAATTCTTCCCTGGATAAATTCAACAATCAAATCATATTTCATTTATGACTAATATCACTGTACCTTCATTGGCAAGCCAAGACTTAAAGACCTGTATCTTACAGAAGTTAGAGCTCTACCATTTCATAAGCTATCGAGGAAAAGCATTGACATAACCCTGATCAAACAACTCTTCGCGCCAAGAAGCTGCTCTCCAAGCAAGGTCTTGTGCCCCTTGGGCACACTGTTTGCAAGCCCCTCACTACGGGGCACCATGCGTGTTTTGGAGGTCCCCCGATTTATTTTGACCTACGTAAAGTCATGCTCACCTGGTTCCAGCTCAGACACATGGCAGTCTTCGACAGCTCCGGAGGGGCTGTGGACTTTAGCATCGATCTTGCCCTTTGCCCCATTGAGCCTTATAGCAAAGGATGCTGGCTGATTAACTTTTAATCCAGACTCCTGAGAATGCAACAGTCAGATTACCAAATTTAAACTTCTCATTTCAGACAGCACAAGATTTGTGGCAGGGAAACAACCACGTCAGCATAATTTATTTTAAGATTTCATCCAAAGGCATGAAGTCGTGACTTGCATTAACTCTCAAATCAGAAGCTCTCCCTCTTAGAGGTGGCTGATTTAAGTCACTCACATCACCTAGGCCAATCTTCTCCCATGATAACAGACCGGTTTTGGAAGCCAGATGACTCTGCCAAACCAGGCAGAGGCAGGTTTACAAGCCTAGTCACCCGTTATCGCTGAGGTCAGCCCCCAGTATACAGGTACTTGATTTAAAGGATGTTTAAGCTACAGCTGCATTTTCAGCCTGTTCATTCATTCCAGATTCATTCAGGAGAAAAGCCTCCAATAATCCCGTTGTCTGAAAGAGTAATATGCATGTTTATATTTGCCACAAGAGGCTACATTTAGAACACTACCATGAGACATCTCAACATGAGAAAGTAATTTAAAGCTTAAAACCAGATGTTGCTGAGCTGCCAGGCCATCGGTGGAAGGCAATGCAGCTCAGCACCCGAACCGCACTGGCCCTCAACCAGAGCAGCCCGGATCGCTATCCAGCGGTAATATTTCATGCTGACCATACTTTACCTGAATTTGTTTTCAACTAAATCCTGAAGAGGGAAATAAATGCAACTGAGTAGAACCGAGGCATAATGTACAAAGCAAGTCCCTGATGCGGGTTTACTGGAGGCTGATGCTGCGCATTGCGCTCTGTTACCAAATACTCAGCTTTATCTGCCTCTCCAGGACTTAATTGAAGCGAGTATTCCTGTCAAAGAGTCTTTAAATGAAACACAAGAGAAACACCAATACCACAGTGACTAATTAACGCCCTTGTAACTCCTGGTTAGAAGAGATACCATCGGATCAGGCTGTTGTGATTCATTTACACAGCCAAGGTGGAAGAGTCCTGCAGCCCAGGCAAACTGCTGAGAACCACAGCTGGGACATGGCCAAAAAGAAAGCCTCAACCAAAGCACTAATTACTTATTACCACTCCATGAGGACTGAGGTGCAGTATATTTAGACACAGATTCTCAGTCTCGCTTCCAAGTTTCTGGCTTTGGAGGTTTAAGTCAGGCCTTTAATGTTACTTGTACTCCAATGCACATAACCACACACAAAAATAACATGGTGAGTTTAACAGATGAGCCCAGACCAACTACAAAGCTGGGATTCACTGAGACTCATTGTTGTTCATGAATTATCTGAGCTGCAACTGTGTTTTTCGTGATGTAAGCCAGAGCAAATCTGTGCTCTGAGCTCATGGCAGGGCCCCTCTCTATCCACCCACACAAATGTTCTGATGAGGCTATAGCAACATCCCAACCACACAACCCTACACTGCCTCATCCATGGAAACCCAGCTCCTCAGTCCATGTGCCAACTGAGTAGCTCAGTACCAGCGTTACTGGTGGTTCATATTAATGTTTCAGTTCTTCGTAGCCTCCCCCTAGCTAAAAGGGTGGAGAGCAAGTTTTAGCTCTGCCAGTATGCAGTTGGTAACTTTTCTAGAGACTCTTATTCTTAGTTCCCAATTGTTACCACCTCTAATGCACTCAGTTGAGCCTTTTGCCTTCAAATTCTGGTTCAGCTGGCCCAAATTACCAAGGGGTCAGCTGCCAAAAACTCTCAAAATAAGCACCAACCAGGACAAGGCTATCACTAAGAAGACAGGAAAACCATTTTGGTTTCAGAGAACAAGGACGAAATCAGTCATCGTGGCAAGCTGTGGAGATGTTTCCTTATGTCTCACCTGAAGACTAGTGACAGTGAGCCTGCGAGCATCATCAGAGGGAGCGATGATGGGAACCAGGTAGGGGCTTTCAGGAATGTGCTCATCATTGAACTTTATGGACACCTCATAGTTGCCTGCAGGGAGAAAAGAAGCAGTGAATGTCCTCAGTATCTTTGAAAGTAGCATTCAGTGTTAGTTCAGTTTAATTTAGTCTTGGTACATACCCGGTTCCTGAACAATGTATGACACTCCACAAGACCCATCTTTATGGTCTTCAAAGGCAATTTCTGCTTTACTTGGGCCTTCTACAGCAATAGACAGTCCTCCAGCTCCAGCTTCCCGTGTCCATATACTGAACTCGGCTGTTGAAGCACATAAGAACACACACAAGTGTAAGTTTGCTCCTGCGGGGTTTCAGTTTCTTCCTCACAGACCATGCAGCATCCCACACTTGTGTATGAGGAACAATAACCTGGTTCTACCACCCCAAGTGATAACACTTAGCAGTTTCTCCAAGAGGTTGCTCTTAGTCTTGAATTAGCTTATCAGCCCTGCATAGCACACAGAATCAAGCTTATTCTGTAAGAGCACTCTGTTTTCAAACCATGGATTTCCAGAACTCCCCATCCACATGACGCAGCAATATTATTTCCCCGTGATTCTCCACTGACCACACCTTTACTGGGGCAACCCTACAGTTACAGCAAGTTCTGCTCAAGCTCAAGAGAGGAAACCAACAGAAATGAGAGCACTGAGCCGCAGACCTGTGTATAGCAGGCACAGAAGCCTAGAAATAGCAGAGAACTCACCTGGGATGCCTGTCTCTCCACGCTCCAGCCCTGGGCCTCCAGCTCTCACTTTATGGGCTCCTCCCTCACCCAGTGGCCCCACAGTGAACTGGAAGGGGCTGCCCGGCACCGGCTGCCCTCTGTATTTGACATCCACAGTGTGGACCCCCATTTCTTGCGGCACAAAGCGGACGCAATAGGTGTTCTTGTCAGCTTCCATGATTTCTGCATCAAAGTTTCTTCCAGAGGGACTAGTTACCTGGGCTGTCATATCCCCGATATCAATTTCTAACAAGAAGAGAATAAAAAATGCGGATTAGAAAGTGACAAAGGGTTTCAGTGTTTTGTTTTTGGAAGCAGGACCTGAGCTCAAGTGATTACACATTACAAATGACAGGAAAGGCATGTAAGTGCCAGTCTGTACGTACAGCTAGGTGCCTGTTGCCAAGCAGCAACCCTGGCCAGTTACAGAACGCCAGGTGCTAGAGGCAGATGAAGAGGCTGGATAAGTGCAGCCCGCTATGTCTGGCCTGTGATTCACATTTGCCAGACAGCGCTACAAACACTTTCAGCCAACAATCACCTTAAAACCCAAGACACGGGGAGAGCTGTGCAGCCCATGCTCCAGCTTGCTGTACACAGAAACTGTGATGGACTCGAGGGCACCAGTGGATGGAAAGCTGGACATGAGCTGGTAACATACATTCACAGCCCAGAAGGCCAATCATACCCTGGGCTGCATCAAAAGAAGTGTGGACAGCAGGTCGGGGGGAGGGGGTTCTGCCCCTCTGCCCCACTTTGGTCAGACCTCACTTAGAGTCCTGTATCCAGCTCTGGAGCCCTCAGCACAGGAAAGATGTGGACCTGTTGGAATAGGTCTAGTAGAGGGCCACAAAAATGATCAGAGGGATGGAACATCTCCCCTGTGAGTAAAGGCTGAGAGAATCAGGGTTGTTCACCCTGGAGAAGGCTCCATAAAGACCTTACAGTGACCTTCCAGTACTTAAAGGAGGCCTACAAGAACGATGGAACCAAACATTTTAGCAGGGCCTAGAGCAATAGTACAACCAGTAAGAGGGTAAATTTAGGCTAGATTCTTTTTTACAAGAACAGTGGTGAAACACTGGCACAGGCTGCCCAGAGCAGTGGTAGATACTCCATCCCTGGAAACATCCAAGGTCAGGTTGGACGTGGCTCCGAGCAACCTGATCTCATTGAAGATGTCTCTGCATACTGAGGGGGAAGAGAGTTGAGGGTGGACTAGAGGATCTCTAAAGATCCCTTCCAACCCAAACCATTCTATGATCCTACTGTTATGCTTATTTTTGAACATTCAAAGAGACTGTGTTACCAGTGTTTCTCCTCTAAACTATCTTAGTACGAGGATGACTTGCCAACAATGAAGTTCCTATTTCTACTGTTTCAGGTACACCCCCAGCACACATGTGCAAGTTACAGTTATGTGGATAAGGACATAACTTACCTGGAATTTTTAGGTTCAGATCACATATGCTTCCTACTGTTGCAACAGAGGGAGCCCGTCTTGTTCGTGTGATGCTCTCCTTAACTCTTCCTTCACCACTTATCTTCACAGTAAATGGGCTGCCTGTAAGTAGCACAGCAAGTTGTTCCTCCTCTGCTCACTGCATTAAGGGGAGGATTGAAAGCTTCCTCTGGCTGCCTCTACCCCATGAGTGACATTTTACAGCCAGTGGACAGTCAGGTCCAAGTGAACTACCTCCATGTAAGCAGAACAGTTTGGGATACTTGTTCCTTTTGGAGGGTGCTGATAGGACCTCCTTGAATCTTTGGGACGTACAGCCTGAGGCAGATCACACAGCCCACCCACGGTTCCAGTGCACTAGCCTGCTAAGTAAGACTTTCGTTGTTCTAACCAAAGGTGCCAAACACTCTTGCTTACCTGGAATGTGTTCATCTGCAAATTTAGTGGACACAATGTACACGCCAGGTACAGTTGGAAAGTAAGACACTTTGCAAGTTCCATCTTCTAGGTCTTCAGTTTGAATATCTACCTTGCTGGGTCCTTCAACTGCCAGTGAGATCCCACCATAACCTAAAATACAGCTAAGTCAGCCCCAGTTTTCCATAGTGCTATTATAAATTTGATGTAAAATAGTCCAAACCCACAGCAGCAGCTAGTTGTATGAGAATGGGTACATGAGAGTTGCACAATGCCTTAATTATATTTTTGTGGTACTAATCAGTCAGATATTTGATGCGCAGCATGCAATCAGCTCCTGAAGTGCTCTGACCATATCTCTTTTACTTTATTAATGTTGAAAAGTTGGCTTCAAAGACTGGCCAAAGCTCCACGCTAAATCAACAGGGAAATATTTTCCTCATTTCTTTCCTGCTGTGCACAGTGATATTAGAACCAAGCACCATCAAATAAAAGAAAAGCTTCATCAGTGTCTCAGTGACAGTCCCCGTTGGCTGTAATAGAAGACAGCAGCCAAAACAATGCAAAACATTTTAGAAGTTAACAGCACTGTCTGTAGTTTATAACTAGCAATATTGACCGTGCATGCTTAACACACTGTTTTCACCTGCTGCTTTGCAGGGGACACACCACAGAATACAACACTCTCATTACTCTCATTTAGAGAGGATACATACCTCCCAGTATCTCACAGTCCCTTTGTGATGGAACTAACCTGCATCTCTTGTGTCTACGATGAAGTCACACATTTCAAAAGTCCGTCCTTCCACCAAGCCACGTCCATAAACCCTTGCTCGTCTTGCATCTCCTATCTCAGACTGGACCACCATGATTGTTACAGGGCTGTTTGCTACATGGCTGCCATTTTTCTTGATGCTAACCAGATGTTCTCCTACTTCCTGTGGAATGAAGGAGATGCCTACAAAGCAAAGAAATGACACAAACTCATTCACTTTTTAGGCAGGGCATATTTGATTAAAAAGCCTTAATCACACCAAGGAATGAAATACTAAAAGAGCACTCTATTACATGTTGAAATGTTGTTCTCAAACGGGCCACAAAGCCATCCATGTATACCGACAAAATCACTTCAGCCAAAACCTGAACCACACGCAAGCTAACACAAGAGGTCATTCCTCATACTCTTCTGTCTTTCATCAACCGTGTCAATCAATATCAACCACTTGGTTTGACAACACTCCTCTGGGAGGGAGCAGGTAAGTCAGTCATTTAACACTGCAAAACAAACTGGAGTAGAGGCTACTATACTGCTCTCTCAGATGAATTTTATCAGAGCTTACCAATGTGGTTATTGGGTAGCCTCTTCAGAAGACAAGGCTCATCGCGACCTGATGGGGCTTTAATGCTGGCTGTTAGGAGGCTGAGATCAGTCTCATTGATGTCCAACGAAAAGTCAGCAGCAGAACCAAGCTTAACCTGGGACCGCCTTCTGTTATCATCTGCATATATAAAAAGAAATGAGTCAGAAAATATTACAATGTTAAGTGCAGAACAAGTTGGAGGACTTCACGTTCCTGCCACAAACCAGGTCCCCCATGCTGTCAGAGGTTAGTTTTCATTATCAAGTGCTTCCAGAAGTCTAAACTTTATACCTGTGATCTTAGCTGTGAATGGACTGCCTGGGATGTGCTTGTCATTGTACTTAACCAGGATGCTGTAGTTCCCAGGTAGAGTAGGTAGATATGTGACTGTGCACGTCCCGTCTTTGTTATCAATGCAGCTGATCTCTGCTTTTGAAGGTCCTTCAATAGCCAAGTCCAGGCCACCTAAGAAACGAGGAGAGCAACACTTCTGGAAATCTTGGTGCATACCAAGTCAAAAGAAGATCCAATACTCGGTACTGAAAATGCAGCTAAGATGCCAATTTTTCAAAGGAAACAGCAAAAAGCACCAAGGCAAATCCACTAAGACCACAACTCTAGTCTGTTAGATTTACTTAAAAGTGACTCCAGATGCAGTCATCATCAACTAGAAGATCTAAGCCACCTTCAGCTTATCTTTAATTAAACAAATATTTTGCACTCTGTACCACAGGGTACATCTACTGCTCTCAGGAAGAAGTAATAAAAGTTCTTGCTGCAAGTTGCTGCCTGATATTTGCACAAGTTACTTGTATCACACCATAGATTCATAGTTGGACAGATGAATGTGAAGTGATGCTGATGTGCATTGTACTTCCAAGAATTTCCTAGTTTAGGGTAGGATGAGTTTAAGGAACAGGCTTACCCTCTCCTGCATCTTCCATGACAATGGTGAAAGTTGCTGGTTTATTGGCAACCCCATAAATGAGGCCCAGCCCATATGCAGACACACTGCCACTGTTTGGGTAATTCACATAGAACTGCAGGGGGCTTTCTAAAGGAAAAAAAATAAAAACAAAAGCAGCATTTGTAAGAATACATTACCTGGACTACAAGAACAAAACAGTCATCAAGCTACTCTGACCCAATGGAATCTTGTACTCATCAATACCCATGTTCCTCGATGCCATTCTCGCTACTTGATATTTGGAGAACCTACACATGACTGTAATGCACTTAAAATGAATAAGCCTCCTCTTTCATCTTCAAAAAATATTTCTCCACAATTTGTTCCACATTCAGTCATGACAAAGTAAGTGTTACTCAAATTACCAGAGATAAGCTTCAATGATGTTGTAAAGGGTCTTATTCATTAGAATTTTATTTTTAGCACATTAAATCAGAACATGACTCAGAAGCAGGCTCTCAGTTCAGGCACAGGTCCTGAGTTTTGCTAGCTCAAAATTAGGAACTAGCACAGCACATTGTCTGAATCAATGAACCCGAACTAGCGAATTTGAAGGGTATCCAAAAACATACTTGCCAGCCTTAGATTAGACTGTGCAAAAAACACAGCCAACAAACAGCAACGGTTTCACAAAAAGACACAGACAGCTCTGATGTCCAAAGCTAAATTTTGCAGCTGAGACAGTAGCGAGTTTGAGTCATGGCAGCTTTTAAGAAGGCAATGTCAGTACGTCACCCCTCTGTCCAGGCATAGGGTAATGGTCTTACTGAACCGATAAATTTGACACCTTGGCACTTACAGAAGTGCTACATCCAGACAAAGTGCTGAAGATAATGAAGTAGCACCATGCACCACATTATCCAGCGCCCTGCTTCAGCCAAAGTTATCCTGTGTTTCTGTACACCAACAGAACCAGCAGCCCAGCAGTTCAGTCAGTGCTGGAAGTATTTTGTATCACATCTAAACATCCTTCTATGATGTGCTCATTTTCACCTCAGCACCATGCGGCCAGCATGCTCTGAGAACCACAGAGCAGCTCCAGCCCCCAGGTAAGGCAAAGCATCAGCTGGGGAGTTGGTGAAGCACAAAGAAGAGAAAGGGAATGAAAGGCAGTGGTTTCTGTTTGTTAAGATGCAGCCAAGAAGAAGATTACAGCATGGTGTGCATGTGTGTTTTATTTTATTGCAATGGGATGGAAAGAGCAACTATAGTGTTCTAGCCAACTGATCTTCCCCACAGACTGCAGATTCTATGCCAACCCAGTTTTAAGGCTAAACATATACTGTAACCAGTAGTTTTGTTGAACGACACAGCAGTAAATTCCAACCTGAAGAAATTGTAGTTCCAAAATTGTACGTTTCTTCCTCATAATAAAATGCCACAAAAGCTACTTTCCAAACCCAAAGTCCGTTTTAAGCCTGGCTGGTACTGTTAAACCACAATGGAAGCTCACATGCTCTGGCACTAGCTCCTTAGCTGTAGCTGCTCTCTGGACTGCTTGCAGATGAATGGTTGCTGAACACAAACAGGTTCTGAGCAGTTCCCACCACAGCTTATACCACTAAGCTGTACAAACCTTAACAGGGAGCAGATGCATCAGCAGAACACTGCACTTGGATCTGTGCCACCTGCTTTGTCAGACTCACCTGGGATGTGATTTCCCATATATTTTATGTGCATTCCATGCAGCCCAACCTCAGTAGGAGCGTATCTCACTGTTACGGTGCCATCTTTGTTATCCACAATATCTGGCGTGTCCGTCTTTCCAGAGGGCCTGAATACTTCACCTACAAAAAAACCATTGTGGGAGTTACAAAAGGAGAAGTTGCCTGCTTCCCCTCTCCCACCCACAAAGAATTGTCTGGCCATTTTAAATTGTTAAAGTCCTTAGCCACAGGCACAAATAGGAGACTAATGGGAATGCTAACCAGGCATGTTTTCTACTTAAGCTACATGAATATAACACAGTGGTAGACATCTGGCAAACAGTCCTGCGACCTTATAAACTCTACAGGCAGGGCTGTTTGCTTCAGCCACTAAAATTTCCACAGTAGGCCCCAGGAAAGGCACTGATCTACCTCATCACAAGACAATCCTCCTGTGGCTGTTTGGAAAAGGAAAGACCCAACTGACCCTTCAGCAGGGACAGACCAGGGCTTGGGGTGGGATTGCTGAGCTACAGGGCAGAGGAGGACGTGGTCCATGTTTGCAGAGGCTTAGTGCAACTGGGGTGTTACTGGGGTGATGCTCTCAGCTGCCAGACCTGTGGAAGAGGGGTCACCTGCTTTGGAGACAGCAGGTGACAGGAAAGCAGGATGAGACCGTTTTACAGCACCTACATAAAACATAAGTAGCAGAGCTTATCAAGGATTCAGGGCGCTGCTTCAGAGGGGAAAGAAGCAGCACCAGGTCCTACAGTGCAGTGGCTCACACCCTAACACCAAGAGCCACAGCAGCACCAAGAATCCCCACATTTAACTCAAACCATTGGCAGGGCGTATCCAACTCACCCTCAGCAAGCGCCACTTGATGTGAAATTAAACAACTAAGTTGCTAGCAGGATACAATCCTCCCACACACATTGTGGTCTAGACCACCCAGGCTGCTAACTGCAAATGGACAAACTTGCTAACAAGAAGCAAAATCTCCCCAAGAAACAACATGTAGTCCAGGTACCTGTTATTTCTCCTTTCCTTACAGCAAAAGGAATAACCATATCAAAGGGTCTGAATTCCATGCCATTCATGTCTCCAACTGGGACGTAAGCTTCTTCCGTGACCTAAAGGAAGCAAAAGAATGGGTCACTTCAGAAAGGAATGGGAGATCCAAACAAGCACTGAGCAATTCCACTGTGAGCAGAAGCAGAAGAGAGCGCGTGGTGATTATCGCAGCCAGCCACAGGACTGGGCTCGACCAGAGCAGTGTCCAGCCAAGCTCTCCTTCGTGACACCACCACACTGCAGAGCGGAGCGAATCAAACACGGTGCGAATGGAAGACATGCTGGAAAAAAGTTAAAAGAGATAAAAATGGAACACAAAGGGATGGAAGACAATGTAGTGCACGCAAGACCCAAAGTGGCTCCATCTGAAAGAATTTAGTTGCTTAAGGCCTGGAAGAGAAAGTGATTTTTGAATGGGGCAGAGTGATTGCAACACAAGGGACAAAAGAAACAAGTTTCACAATGCAACACGGTGCTGTTTTACTGGGAAACAAAGCAATGCACTCAGGTTGCTCTTGCCAACAGTAGATATTGCAGAAGTAAAAGCTGTAGGTGTAATGATCCTCTTCACGTTTAAATGAAAATTTATTTGGAGACTCCCTTCAAGAAGCAAAGAAAAAACAAGGTCTGGATCCCAAGAACAATTGATCAAATAGAAAGAATGAATACAAGGACTAGAGCGATTCAAGCAGTCCCAAGAAGCAGGCTGTCATCTGAAATGGAACACAGATGGGAGAAAAACAGCTGAAAAATGTAAAAATTGTGTACCCAAGGGCGGAATCCAGGGGGGGAGACACCCACTACTGGCTCCTGCGACCGCACGGCGGCATCATCTGCATCTACAGCCTGTGCAGGGGTAAAGGCAGGTTAGGCGTTACTCTGGCATGGTGGCAATTCACATCTTTCACAGCACAGAACACGCACACCTCCTTCCAGCTCCTGAGCACCTTCCACCACGCAGCCCTCACAAGTCCTCGCACCAATACAACGACCTGGATCCAGCTTGGAAACTGCCTGTATCTGCATGCATTGGGCACTGGGAGAAGCCACTAGTTGCACAGCAAAGGGACAAAGCCAGTATGTGCCACTGTTGGGAGCTTGGGAGGGAAGCCGGAAAGCAGTGCCTGCCTAACCACTGGTGGAAATGAATTGCAGAGTTCCTTTTTTTATGTGACTGGTGTAGGGAAGGAGGAGAGAGGTTTAAACTTAAGATACAAGTCCCTAAGCACTGCGCAGCACGGAGTGTGAACTGGGAGGCAGGGGAGCCTGCTGCTGTGGGAAGGCTGCTCCCAGCTCATGCACTTGGGTGAATGACCCAGCCCACGTCCAGTCATAGCTCCAAAGCTATTCTTCTGATTCATAGCTGGGATAGTGTCATCAAGACACTGAGTGTGTTTTCCCCCGGCGCAGCCTCCCTTCCCACCAGGCATGCCAAGAGGATGACTTGCAAATTCCCATCTCTCCCCCACTTAAAGCACCAAGAGTGGCTCAGGCTCACACCCACGCAGGCAGCTCCACCGGGCTCAGCCACCCCAGTTCCTCCTGCCATTTACACCACTGCAAACCACCCTAACAAAATAACCCGCTGGAAACTTAGCCATGGAAAGACTCCACTAAGAAAACCAATGTAAAACAGAAATACTGCTGTTTCAGTGTTCTCTGTCCCCAGCTGAGACACCCAAGTCAAACACATACTGTATCGGTCAGCTAGGAAGTGGGAATTTTGGCTGGCCGGGAGCAGGCTCCTGACTTGAATAGGCATTTCCTGTGGTAAACTTTGAGCAGTGACCAAGGGAGCTGTGTTTTCTTACAGAAATCTTTGGAGACACTGGCAATGATCTGCTGGGGTGGCACGTAGGAAAAGCAGTCGTAGCCGGCCCTGAGGATTCACACATAAGCTCCAGCCACACTTAGCACAAGTACTGCTGAGTGGTTTCCCAGAGTGAGATGCACCAGAGGTTGTCTCGGCTGAGGTTACAAGACAAAGACTTGTTCTGCCAACACCAAGAACAGCTCTTCTTGTGAAGGGCTTCCATGAGCCCTGACAGACACCTAGTCTGCTCTTCAGGGATGCTGAAGTTTTGTTTGTATTTTAAACCAAAACATGAAGTACTGTGCGTTGGAAGGAACATAATTAGAAGGTGGAAGATTTGGCCACACAGTTTAACTAGCATTTGCAAATAATTTTTAAGTGTGAGCTAACAGTCTGCTTCCCTGGGATCTGTTAGCAGACTGTTTCTTATTTTTGGGTCAACGTTATAAACAGTGAGAGGCTGACAAGTCAGAGCGCTGTATCTGACAATGGCTGAGTAATTAGTCGTAGAAGCAAATTATAACCACCCTTATATTTCACTTAGAAAAAGAACTACAGGAAATGAAAAATGAATCTGTTCAGAGAAGCCAAGTCTTCATTCTGTGATGGCTTCTATCCCTCCCCATCCAACTGCATTGTCTGCTCAAGCTCTGCAAGTAACAGATTCATTAGCTCTTCTTAGTCTAATACATGCCTAAAACCACATTTACACACAGAGTTAACCCATCACGAAATAAAAGTAGAAACAGGAATCCAAGTGGGAGGTACTTCTGGAGCAGAGCTGGCTTACCATGACGGTGAAAGGACTGTTGGGAATTTCCACCCCACCAAAGCGGACATAAATCACATAGATTCCTGGTTTGGAGGCAGTGTAGAAGATATCGTAAGTCCCATCCTCATTTTCAATAACTACTTCATCTGCTTCAGCTTCTCGCCCATCTGGCAGCAGCATGGTGCACGTCACTTTTCCCTTCCCTGCTGATTTGGCGTCTACCACAAAACTAACCTCCTCACCAGTCTTCACAGTGGGTGCAATTCCAGGACCTACAAAGCAATTTTCATAACAGAAAGCATTCAGAGGACAATCTTCCCAGACGGGCCGCCTGCAAGGCGCCTGGGAAACACGGCACCAAGGCGCTGGTCCCAGGGACCCACAGACATGGTTTTGGGAGATGATCTTCAACAAGGGGCATTCATTGTGGTGGCCAGCACAGCGGCATGCAAGAGCTGGCCACTAGCTCTCCTTCTCCGCAATCAGAGAGGCTGGATGAGAACAGAGAGGAAAAAAGCTATGTTTGAAGAAAGCAATGTCTTAACCCATACTCTTATCATCATACTCCTTTATGCAGAGCCAAAGGCGCTATCTCCTACCCTGGTCAGTGACTCAGCTGTCACCACTTTAACATAAACCTCCCTGTGTAAGCAGCTCGAAAAGGGCACAGTAGCCATGGCCACGTTTCCTCCTGTGTGATACACAAATGGTTTTCCACTATTTGGCCACACATCCCAAGAAAACAAAATCATCAAACAATGTCCAAATTGTAGCAATCGGATCCAGCCTGAAGAAAGCTGCATTTAAGTCAGAACTATTGAAGCCTTATTTTCAGTACGTATTAAATGCTCCTGCGTTTGACCGCTGCTCGTTACCAAGTAAATGGCTCGTTTTCAAAATGGCAATGAACCTGCCATTTTAATAGCTTGACAGTATTCCAGCACCTACTCCTACAGAGATTGTATTTCAGCTTTAGAGCAGAGTTGGGGGCACTTCTTGGAAAATGGAAATTCAAGCTGCCATCTTAGACTGATCTCCATCACAGTTAGTTTGAACAAGTGACTCGAGTTACTTGGAAGAGTATCAGACTCGGCCATTAAGGCCTCTCTTGAACAAATTTTGAAGCAAAGGGGATACCTGCCACTGATTTCCATTTGCCAGGAATACATTTCTGTTTAAGCAGGCTTGAGAAAAGCCAGCTGCTGGACAGGCATCGGGTACGCTCTAACTGCAAGCTGCAACTCAGCACAATGTCCAGACAATCTCACAAATCTATAACCAGAGATTAAGTTTCCCTGTTAGATTTGGTCTTGCCCAATTTATGTATTTATTTTAAAGTCAGGGGATTCAACATTCAGTGGTGTTCCTGTAACTAGTTCCCGTCACTTCTGCTCCCTGCCACAGCCTCTGCTGGCTGGGACGTGGCAATGTGCAGCAGTGGCCAGCCCAAAGCTGCGTGATGGCCATCCACCCCAAGAACTGATAAGGGTCAAAGCTCTAAATGTGCTCCCACAACAAAAAATTCTGAGTCCTTTCCCTATATCAAGGCACTGATGTTTGAAACAACAATTTTCGTAGTAACGTCTCATCTTTAGCTTCTCTCCTTCCACCCACACCTTCCAAAAGTCTATTCAGCCCTGGGCCAACCCTGACCAGACAGAAAAGCAGCAGAAAACTCCACTAATAACACCTAATCTGAACAGGCTTAGCTAACGCAGAAGCACGCAGCTGGCTATTTACACCATCTGCTCTTCCTCAGAACAAGAAGTTTATTGCAATACCCGCAGTGCAAGGAGCATGATGCAGTGAATGTGTGCAGATGTGTTATTTTTAAATCAACCTCACTGCAGTTCTCAGGAGGATTCATCCAGGCCAAAATAAGCACCAGGCTTTGTTTGCTTCTGGCTGTTTATAACAACCTAAGCAGTTTGAAAGATTATGGTCAAGACTGCAAGAGAATCCTGCTCACCCGCAGGGTGGATACTTCTTTATCTTTAGGAACCCCCCCTTGTAAGAACAGCAAGATTACGTAAGTCTCTAGCATCTTCTACACCAACTGCACCTTGCTCAGAAGGCAGCTTTACACAAAGTACAAACAGCAGCAGCAGAGAGGAGCCAATACTCACCAGTGGCAAAACACTTGCTGGCATCCCCAGCTGGAGATGCCCGAATCCGATAGGGAGAGGACGGGATATCATCTCCACCATACTTCACACCAATTGTATAGCGCCCTGTTCTGTCCGGGACGTAGGTGACCGTGTAAGTGCCATCCTTATTGTCATTAATATTCACTCTCTTGGGTTCACCCTCTTGGTCCTGAGGAATGCAAACCAGAAGATTTAGATGCTACAACCCTAGTTATGAACTCCGTTAGCAAGACAGCAATTCTGTTTATAACTGCATTAGTCACGCTCAAACAGACTCAGAACTGCAGCTTTTCAAGGGTTAAATATATTTCATTCAAGGACTAGTACCAGGAATAGACTACTAGAAGCATAAAGGTACCAGATCACTATGAACCAAACAGTGTTATCATTAACTGTCATTTGCTTGGTATAAGAATGTTTACAAGACGCAGCAAACTGTTTTAAAGAACCTTGTATTAATTGTAAGAACTTTCAGACTTCACTGTCCTATTGCTGCTGGATATAAAGAACACTTCACAGGTACTCGAGATGCAGACCAGGAGCCAGAGTGTGCAGCTCTGTCCTGACAAAGCTCCAGGTGGCTTTGGACAGCTGCTGCCCTTAAGGCTTGAGGCCAGGGGGAAGCGTTACTGGAATCTGCCATCAACGCTCCTGGATGAGGCATCCAGCTCCTGACACATTCCAAGTTCTACAGATAAAAGCAGGTCTATGTAGTCCCTTCAAGTATCATTTCTACACGGAATACAAGAATTGCACGAATAGCTTAGATTTGAGCTTCAGCATCAAGTTTTCGTATCTACGCATTGTGCAGAATGCGTCCAAAGCTACTCACAGCTACAGCGTTTGGTGCAACCTATCAGCTGCAAAACATGAAGCGTTTTAGAAAGCCTTCCAGACAGGCTCACAGAGAAGAGCATGTCGACCCCATTCTGTATTTTATGACTTAGCACTTCTTGCAGTACAGTATAAGCGGCAACAGACTCCGGATTTTAGGCACAGCGTGGAAGAGTTTACTCCTTTCAGGAAGGCTTGTAAAATGTTTGACAAGCAACAGGAAAGAAGGAGAAGCAAACAAATGCCATAAGGAGGAATGCCTGTATGGTCCCACCAGGCAGGACTTGGGGAACTTGATCTTCAAAAGCTATGGCCAGGCTGAGAGCTCTGATAAGTATTTTGGATCCCTTAAGAGCGCACTTGCACGCCAGAATAAAGGGAATTGCTTTACTGCACTGCAAACAGAGGGACAGCAGGAACACAGGAGCAAGAATGTAGAAGGGCAAGTACAACCAGCCATGCCATGACCTAGGCATGCCAGAGCTGAAAAATGTGCTTTATGGCCCGCTAATCAGAGACCTTTTCACTGAGGCCACAGATTCCAGGCACCAGAAATTTCGGGAAGAGCAATAACAAAGTCAGACAGATACTATGGGAATGTTTTTAAAGTAGCTTATGACTTTTGGCAACCTTGAAGGAGATTTGTTTGTTAATTTATCATCACGTAATGCTCAGTGTGGGTGTCATCTCATGGCCTTGGAGAACTAAACTGTCTCCATTTCAAATTCCAGCATTTTCATCATCTTACAAGAAACTGGTTTTTTTTTCATTTTGGACATTTGCAGAGCCAAGGTTAACCAAGGTCCCAATACAGCATGGGTGATGACTTTAGGACAGTAGTCTCATAAAAGCAGCCTTAAGAGTTTCACAGAGCGTGAGACATTCCTGTACCAGAGCTTAATGTCCAGCCAGCAGCCCAGTCTCCTGGACACCAGGTATGTCACGACACAGCTGTGCACACTTGCAACAGGAGCCACTTGTGCCCACCTAAGCCCACACGTTCCCCCACCTGCTTGGTTATGCAGTTACTTACAGTGATGACTACAGCCAGATGTCCCTGCCCAGCATCCTTAGCATCCACAGTGAACTCCACGGGCAGGCTAGCCGGGATGCCATAGGAACTGAGACCTGGTCCACTCGCTGTCACTTTACTGGCATCATACGTAGGAAGCACCTTCACCTTGAAGGGACTTAAAGGGAAATCCATTATTGCCCCCTCCTCCTAACTGAGTGGCTGATAGTTACCGCAGGACAGGCTGGGGCATGGATACACCTCCCCTGTAGCATCTTGAACCACCACAGAACCATAAAATGGCACAAGGAGCTGCACTGGTTCAAGTACAAAGGAGTACAGCTGGTGCTTAAACAGCACTTTTGCTGGGAGAGCATGATCAGGTAATTAAATTTTCAATATACTTAAGTTTATCTTCATCACCTTACCTGCGAGGGATCTCTTCATCAGCATATTTGACAGAGATCATATATGGTCCCTCCTGCGTAGGTGTGTACACCACTGTGTGGGTGCCATCTCCGTTGTCTACTATATTAACAGGCTCCACAACTCCTAGAAAAGCAACAGATTATTTTAAAAAAATGTTCTATTAAAACTCAGCTCTTCATCAGCCATTAGCTGGACAAAGCTCCAAGATGCACTGCTGATTTACAAGTTTGCAACAAGCTAAATTTGATTATTATTTTTTTAAATGAACAGGTCTGGATTAGTGATCCGTTTCCCTTATTTTGTATTCAAGAGCCACTGACTTTGAGATAGATTTGTTATCTACCACTTCCTAGGCTCCCATCTTCTCACTGCAAAGAAAAGCCAGCATGAAAATACTGGAGAAAGATTTGCCTTTCTGTACAGTTCAGGTCAACAGAAATTGCTCAAAATCCACTGACAATCTTTCTTGAAAGTAAATGAGTAATTGTTATAATTGCCTGAACCGTCACTTACAAGATTACATACTGTTACTCGGTTTCACTACAAAGAATTGAGCCCTAAAGTCATTTGGTGCATAGCATTCACCAATTTGAGTTTCACAATCAGTTATTTGGGAAGACAGGCTTGCCGCCTAGGCAGGAGAGCCCTGCAAGCTGCCAAAGTCCTGAGAAAGCAGGATCAATTATTTCAGTTTGCATTAAGCTAAATCTACAGCAGATTACATGACGCATCGGTTCAGATCAACACACAAAGCACTCTACAATTACAAGTTGGCTTTAAACCACAGGAAGGATCAGCAGTAAGTACACACAAAGGAAACATATAGTTGCCATGCAAAGCCTAAAAGCAACACTGTTGGTTCCCACTCCCTTCTACAGATGATTCTTGCTGTTGTCATTGGATTTCCGAGAGACAAAGTTGCCAGTAGTTAATCAGAGTTCAAACCTGTCTCAGTGTCACCCTTTGGGTCACCTTTAAAGAAATCCGAAATCGCTTTCAATGGGGAGCGCCATCCCTGGGAATCCGTCTCATCCGCTAAAATTAAAGAAGGGTTACCTGAGGGGCACCAGCATGACCTGATGCTCAAGTAGGGAAGCAGCTCTTACCTCCCAGCAAGGTGAGACTGACAAGATATCGTGCCTACCAAACCCCAGCCTCCTAGGTTAATGCAAACCTTAATGCTATCGTTTGAGGGCTTTGCTGTTCTCTAGGATCACTGAGAGTGGTTCCACCATATTTCAGAAATTCCTACACCCCAGTGACATGGGTTTCTGAAGTCACCACTCGTGTGAGACTTTGGATTTACCTTTTGATGTCTAAATCTGAGCTAGAATTGCTCACCAGTGATGCCCACTCACGTCATTTCTTCCAGCCCTGAACACCTGAACATTAGGATAAGGCAAAGCACCACCCAGGACACATTTCTCCTCCTTTTAAGCGTGACACATCAGCCAGCTCTCAAAGGTGCACATGCTGGATGAACAGGAACTGAGGGAAATGCTCATGTAAGTGGTGTCGCCATCTTTGTGAGCAGGGCCAGGACCACTTTCCCCACCCAAACACAGAGATGGGGGGGGACATCTGTGCGGAGCACTTCAGTTCTTACCTCTGGGTCCGGCCACCATGACCTCGAGGGGTGCCACTCCTGCCTTGCTGGTGTCTACAGTGAAGGACTGTGGGATTTTGGCTCGAACAGCTGTTCCCAGACCTGGTCCTGCAATCTTCACCTTGCTAGGATCCACAACATCCTTCACAGGAACCTTGAAAGGACTGCCTGGAAGTCAACGCAGCAAGTGTTAAACACCACAGAGTTAACTATGCAAGGAAAATGCCCAAGGAAGTGCAAACAATTGGCTTCTTAACTGCCAAATTCACTGGTTCCTCCTATAACCCTCCATGCAGCTGCATCCCACAGCTAATATAACACGGAGGTGGATCACACTGATTTAAAAACTAAAGGCAGAACTAGTACATCAGCTCTCAGCGGATGAAACATCTTCACAGGAAGAGCTTTGGAAGAGCAGCTACTCTGGATAAATCTGCTGCTGCCCTGCTCAAGTCACACTGCTAGAGGATCCCAACAGGGATAGGAATAGACAGCAGCCGTCAGCAGGAGCTGATCTACTCCCCAGGAGGGAGAGCCCTCGAACACTACTGAGGAGAGGAGCTGCTAAGATCCTAGCTCAAAAGGGCAAGGCGCCACAGCCTTAAACTTTTAAACCATCATTTTACAAGATCTCAGCACATGGGAGATTATAACCAAAGGGGGTTTTCCCTCAACTTTTCATTTGACTTTTTAATTATTATCCCTTAACCTCAGGCAGGAACAACTACCCTACAGCTTCCACACTACTTCACTGCTTCTGCAAAAGCCAGAAGTGTAATGACTGTGTTCTACCTTTTCTATGTCTGCTCAACAATTCAGTTGTGATCCATCTGCTTCTCATACCTCAGAAAAAATATATATCAAAGAAATCAGAAGTGCAAACGATGCGGCATGCAGGCACTCGTTTCATTTATATTTTACCAAGTTCAGTATAATGACAATTAAAATGGGATCAATGGAAAAGAATCTGCTCATTCAATGCCTGGAAAGGAGTACCTAGATGTTTGCTGTGTGATAGCACCTAAACACTCAAATATTGTGGCAAAACATGTCTGGCATTTAAGAGCACATAATTTTTGGCATCAAGCTAAACACCCTTCTTCTAGTTGTGAACTGCTGGATGTGAGATGTACCTGGAACTCTGCTTAAACCTACTTCACTCCAGCTTAACAGTCAGTGCAAATATATAGACAGGTAAATATCTGTTTTAGGAAAGAGTCACTACTCTCTGCAGTGACCAGAACTTTCAGAGGTTAATATAATTCTCATGACAAGCTCACCTATTAGACAATCTTACTGCAAAACAGTGAAGGCATCCACATACCAAAGGGCTATTTTCTTAACCTAACATACCATGCATCACTTGGGGCAGGAGAGACATGACCTAATACAAACAACATGGGTTATATCAGCCGTTTGTCAAGGCTAATGCCTTTTTTCCTATTCCAGCCATCTGAACCCACTCTTGTTCTCCCTAACTGGTGCTATAGTCTCGATGAGGCTCCTCCACATCCCCACAGAGGCTGTTGCAGAAATGAGAAAGACTGCAGTCCTTCCTAAAAACTACTGCACCACAGCACGCAGAGCTCCACACTTCCCTATCGAGTGTGAGGAACAAATGCCACCACTGTTTCTGCCTAAATTCCCAGGAAAAGCAGAAAGTCAAAACCTTAACAACCCTCAGCACGAGTGAAATGCAGCTACCAAGTCCTTAGATCAATGCCTTCCCTCTTCTGAAAACAACTTGGCTCTTACCAGGAATATGTTCTCCCCCATATGTGATGTTAACATCATAGTCTCCTGGAACATAAGGAACATACTCGGCACTGCAGCTCCCATCCTTGTTATCTTTACAACTTATTTTAGATTCTGAAGGTCCTTCGACAGTGATTCCAAGGCCACCAATTCCTGCCCCTCTACAAGAGAGAAATGCACTGTTGTTAGACTTACCTACTTCTAACAGCAGCTTCATAACCATTATGCTCTCAATGCATTTTTTCCTCTTACTGGAAATGCAGTAACCTGACTTCTGACATGCAGCCATCAGCATGCTCCAGCATGCAAAGCCATTCTGCATAACCTCACTCACATCTTCCCAGAATTTTATCTTCAGCCATTATCAACCCTTAATCTCTGCAGAGCAGAGCGCTCTGTACACAATGAGGCAGCGCACACAGAAATCAAAAGGACACAGTTTGGCCTTTTTATAAATATTTGTACTAGGTTTAGCATCCTGCATCACACAGCTCACTGCACTCCTCTCCCCCTTAGGAATTCCTTAAGGATCAAGTATGCTCAGTTACCTGGTGACAACTGAAAAGGCATTTGGCTGATTTGTGAAAGCTTCTGTAAGTCCGGGTCCTAGTGCCTTTACACGTGATGGATGGCAGCCCTCTGTCACATTCACTCTGAAGGGACTGTTTGGCACAGGTACCCCATCATAAGTCACATTGACTGTGTGTGGACCTGTCAGGAGGAAAAAAAACATATCCCATATTCCCTAAATATTCTCATTATTTAACATCACTTACAAGGTGCTACAGATTTAAATGTTAGTATATGGCTAAGAGCTTCCTCCTCCTGCATTTCACAAGACTTCACTAGTGTTTCATAAGAGATGCCATCTTGTCTTCTGAACCCAAGTCACTGTAAAAGTCAATTCTTCAAGTTAAAATAGAGCTACTTCCTACAGAATTATCTCTTCCACTGGCAAAAATCTAACTAAGATGCCAAAGAGTTACTGGCAGAGCTCAGAAGTTTGCCAAATGAAAGTGTAAGAGCTGTTTGCTCTTGGCTTTTCCCCCTCTCAAGTTAAAAAAACCAAATAAAACCGAGGTTACCCTTTTCAAATGGCGTGTACTCTACTGAGTACGTTCCATCAGCGTTGTCTTGGATGAGACACTCTGTAGGGGAGCCAGATGGGCTCATGATCTGCGTCCTGATGTGGTCACCACCAGCCTTTGTTAGAGGTCGAGCATCCACAGTGAAGTCGGTTGTAGCTTCTCGGTAGACATCTGCAGGGTATGTTTTGAAGAGTCACTTCAAGAACCATATGTATTTCCGATGACAAAATATTTTGTGAACCAGCACGATAAACAACTCGTTTGGTAACATAATGAAATGCCCCTGCCCAAGGGTCACCACGGGAACATGCAAGGCTAGCACAACTTTTATTGCTCAGTATACTCTGTGGGGGATGGAAGACTGCAAGTCCTACAAACTCTGATAAGAAAAGTTATTCTCACCTTTCCCTTCTACTCCTGGCCCAAACACTTTAACTCTGCTTGTGTCCACCGCTGGCTCCACTTTGACTCGGGCTGGGAATTTAGGCACTTGCTCTCCTCCATATCTCATCTTGATCGTGTACATGCCGGCTGTGAGAGGCACATATGTCACGACATAGGTCCCGTCTTTGTTATCATCAATGTGGACCTCCGCTTTGGAACCAGCCTCTGACACCATGTCCACCCGCAGGTCCCCGGGACCTGCTTCCGTGCAGTCGACATTCAGCAGCCCGGCCTCACCTACTTTACCACGTTCCAGACCTGGGCCTGTGGCAACAACTTTAGAGACATCAAATGGCATTTCTATGTTTGCCTTAAATGGTGAACCAGGAATATGAACCTCTTCAAAGAGGATGTTCACAAAATACTCTCCAGGCTTTGTAGGCAGGTAGGAGACGGAGCAGGTCCCATCGCCATTGTCCGAGCATTCAATTTTAGCTTCACACGGGCCTTCTACTGTCAAACCTAATCCTCCAGTTCCTGCCCCTTTGGTATCTATTGTGAATTGGGCTGGTTTTCCAACGAGGCCCCCTCGAAGACCTGGACCGTGAGCTTTTACCTAGAAAAGAATATTCAGTTGAGCTAAACTCATTCTTTTCATGTTATTGCCAACACAGGTTGCCTAGTTAAACTTGTTTGTACATGGGACTCAATTAACAGCTCTTAAAAATACAGAGAAAGAAACACCTCCTCTGCCACTCCTCCCAGTTTTCCTGTAGAGTCGGTATCTCTCCTCCAAAGAACTTTCCAGGCAAGGATATTCATCCTCTCACCATAGCTGCTTTTATGTAGCCATGGGATATTAAAGGTAAGAATGTTAAAATATTTCATTGCTATGGATGTTTTTCTTGAAGTCCATTTCCTTAGAAGCTACTCAATTAATACAGTTGAGATACTCATAAGGCCAACTTCTACTAAACTACAAGCAAAACTTGTATTTGCCATACTAGGCAGGACGCTTGCAGTATTTTTAGTTCAGGTTTTTCAGATACAGTGTTATAGGAATGATTTCCACGAGTCATTTAGTCTGCAAAAGGTAACGACTAAATGGTCCAAGTAAGGATGTTCCTGGGTCTGATTTGGCCAAAACCAAGCTGAGTATCATGCAACAGCACAGGATTCACCTTCCAGGTATCAGTAGTTGTTACAGCCCTAATCCATCTGCTTACCTTGGAAGGGTCTGGAGGTAGCGTGGCCTCCACAGTATAGGGGCTTCCTGGGATTGGATTGCCATCGTAACTCACATCCACCACATACAATCCTTCTTCCCTCGGGATGTATTTTGCAGTGCTGCACTCCTTGCCCAGTACTGGTTCCACCAGACATGGCACAGCTTTCCTCATAGGACTGCAAATATTAACATCCAGTTTGCCTTGCCCACCAGCTCCTTTGGTGTCTATTACAAATTCCTGATCCTTCCCTACTTCCACTCCTGAAAAAGACAAAACCCATATTACATGAAGTGTTCAACATCAGACATCACTCCAAGAAATCTCTCACACGCATACCATCAAGCACTGGCAAACCCCTGCTCAGTCTGCACCCCTCTGCATGCAAAAAAAACCTTGCTAAACCAAACAGAAAATAATCAATTCCTTTGGTTAACTGAAGCTGAAAAACTGTCATCCTAAACAAGACAGTAACACATGGCCTGACAATATCAGAGACTCATTTTAGGAATGCAACAATACTTCATAGCTCCAAGTTCTTCCGCTTCCAGAAAACAAAGAAATCTTATAAATGACATGCTGCCCTGTAGCAGTTACACATATTTGAATAGCCATCTAGCCCTAAGGAAACCAGATTTCATCAGCAGGTCCCCGGCCTGGCGTAGAGCCCGGCTCTGTTCACAAGGGCCTAAACCCCAACACATGCTTTGTCCATATCGCTAAGTAAACTTTGCCAAAAAAAAAAAGCAGTCTAAATCAAATTCAGTCCTCCAGAGGACCAGCTAAATCAGAGTAGTTAAAACTAGGGCTGGTTGATCCCCAAGTAAGTTAAAAAAAGAAGTTTGTTTTGCCTGCTTCTGTTCCAGCAGGACATGTCAGCTATCACAGACTCAGCAGGCAAGTCAGAGGTAGGATATGGGGCTTTCAGCCCAGAGGTACTTACTGTTTTCAAGTCCATTGACTTTAACTTTGCTCAGGTCTAGTGGAGCAGCAACACCCACAGTGAAAGGGCTTTTCGGGATAGGATCACCACCATAAGTCACCGAAACCTTCATTGGACCCTAGTTGGAGAATTTACAAGTTAGCTCAGTTCCTTACTTCATACCGATGCACTAATATCCAACCAGCACCTACCCACTGCCTCTAATCCATTTTAGATGACCAAAGCCAAACTTGCTGGTTGATGGACTAGAACTCTCACCCCACTGCAGTCCTTCAAAGCATTAACTGGTTTTTATTTAATATAGAAAGAGAAAAAAAGACGGTTCTTTCCAATATTCAATTATATTATTCAAGCTGCTTGGCAAAACCTCTGCCTGAGGCTGGCTCTCATCCCCCCAGTGCTCAGATTCAACAGCTGAATGACTGTCCTGGTGCTCCAGACCAGGTATCCCTTCCACCACACAAAGAAGTCAGGCCAAAGCCAAACCTGCCAAGTGGTCATATTATTACAGCATCTGAAATACCAGGGGTTTAAGCTGTACAAGTCAGAAAGATTAATGCTCTTGTGTATTTTGGCTGGAATACTGCTCAGCCATGGCAAGTTCCAGCCCACAATGTGTGCTCCTTTTACTCTTTCCTACTGCAGTCCATATTTTAGCTATATTCACTGTTTGCTTACTTTTCGTTCTTGGCCAATTCGGCTCCCAAGTGAAATAATCATGGATGTTTCACACAAGCTAGTGAATAGCTTTCATGATTACCCTTGGTTGTTTTCAGAAAACACACACAGGCAGGAACAACTACACACCGGGTAGCTGTAGCAACACCGCAAGCGAGATAGATAAGGCTGAGTAAACAGCATTAAACCAAGGCTACTCTGCTGCTGACACAGCCCTCAGGAATTTAAACTACCTAGTCCATCCTCTCCGCCCTGCTCGGAAGAGTCCAGAGTTCCATTTGTAACCTAAAGCTTACAAACCTGAGCAAGAAAGGATCCAGGAATGACCTATGTGCTCGCAGCACGGAGGGACAACAAGGCTACTCTAATTACCATGCAGCCTCTTTTTATCTGCTCTTTTTAACTATTGTTTTCCTGCCACTGCTATCTGCGAGCATCTCCCCTAAGCCCACGGCTCCTCTGTGACCCAAGTTACTTCTCTAAATAGGAAACAAAGTGGGAAACATGGTTTGGGCTTGTTTCACCATGGTTTTCTATGTGAAACAGCAATATGGTACTGCTCACACACAGGGAGTTCAGATGACGCTGCTCGCTTCTACATCCTAACCCTGACTGAGCAAGCAAAAACTTCTCCAAAGAGGCCCATCAGCCACATCCTGAGATCATGCAACTGGTTTATCCAAAACCAAATGCTAGCTCTACGGTGCTTCCAAGAATGCTAATCCAGCATTATCAGATAAATAATGATGCAGTTCTCCACATCAGCCCACTTCCAAACAGATATGCTCAAGGAAGCTGGTGCAGATGACCGAGAAGCTCATGTGTTCTTTCAACAGAACAAGAGCAGGAAAACACTTTCAACTTCAGCATTATAGTGTCTATGTCTTCAGGTGCTTTCTGGCATTTAATGATCCTTTAAAAACATGAAAGCACCACATAAGGAAAAATACTTCTTGCTATTAGCAGCTTCTGCTTTCAGTTCTTTAATGGTGTTGCTAGGAAGCATCTGTCTGTGAACCAAAACGAGTTAGATTGAATTTTTTTCCAACCCAAGAGAAAACCTCAAATACAAATACTTCAGATGCATTTAATCTGCAGCCCCACTTTGCTCCACTGCAGCAGCTCCTTCACTTTCCTACTGCAGAGCTGTTACACTGTCACCCCAATGCTGTTCTTTTTGTCCTTGCTCCAATTTGTCCTACAGCTCCTCTGACAACAGCAGCTTGCTGAGAGGAGGCAAATCCCAGCCCTGACTTCGCAGGATGGACCATGGCAGCTCAGAGCAGGCAGCGCAGCAGCCAGCTCCATTTCAGACCCCAGGAAGATTCACTACCTTTCCTCTTCGACTGATAAGGTGGGGAATGACAACACAAGCTGTCCCTATTGCTTCAACAAGCTACTTGTTCCCATAAAAGAAGACAGTGACAAGTTATCAATAACTACACCAGAAGACTGCATTACTGCTTTCCAGTCCCAAGTGTCTCACAGGCTTTAGGGATCCTGGTGAACAGGACAACCTGGCAAGTCTCATCTGCTTGTTCCTTTGTACATGGGTACCAGGGAGGGAGGTCACAGTACTATTGTAGAATGAGCCCTTCCTTCTTATATTCCTACAGGAGTTGGACCTACCTGTTGTATTGGAGTGTACCTAACAGTGTGGGAATAGTCATAATTGTCAATGACATCCAGATCTGCCACTGCCTCTCCTGGCACCGGGCTGCTGAACTGCACATCCAGTGGTGCTTTTCCAGCTCCTTTGGTGAACACAGTGAAGTGCGTTGGCTTTCCGTTTTCCACACCTGAAGAAAAATATTAATGCTAATTTATGCAGAGCTCACACAAAGAAACTCTTTCCAAGAAGCATTCAGAACCTACAAAGCCTACTCAAGCGAAATGCCAGGGGAACAGAGCTGTTTCCAATCGCCTGGCAACCCACCCAGCTACATCCAGCACCATATTGCTGCATCCCAGCACGGCCCAGTCAGGCAGCAACTACCCTGCAACAGCCTCTCACAGTGCAGCACTGACCACACCATCGCAACCAAGATCTCACCAGTTTTGTTCAGCCCAGGTCCTTCAGCTTTCACTTTGCTGGCATCATGAGAGGGTTCCACTTTAACTCTGAATGGGCTGGCAGGAATTTCCTGCAACAGAAACATAGTTCTAAACATAAGCAGGTCACTCTTCAGTAGCTGAACTAGAGAGATAATCATTTTAAAATACTTCTGCTTTAATTCCAGCATCACCTTGAGTGAAATGTCACGCTACTTAAGCACTCCGCTCTGCTCATTAGAGCACTGGGCAGTCAACGCCTAGGGCAAAGCTAACCGCTGGATCGTTTGCAGGGAGGGAGACTCTCCTCTTTTTTTTCTTCACAGAAAACTTACTTTTATCCCCATATTCCTTGGAGACTCACTTTGGTTTTCTGTCCTTTATAAAGTAGTTTGCCCCACCACTGAGACCACACTCATTATGACAGCCCAGAACATCCCATGCTTGAATTTGAGTCTCCCCAGTCAGTCCCACTCACTTGTGTATCTTTAAGTACTGAAAAAGTGGTTTTAGAAACAATGACCGGGTAAGGTGCATGTGAGCTGAAACAGGAGCCAGCTGTAAGCCAGCACAGCCAGCTGTGCAGTGGCACGTGCTCAGTGATCAAAGAGCAGACAAACAGAATGTAGAAACACGAGGCTGTAAAACAACAACTACAAACCTCTCCGGCAAAAAGCACTTTAATAGTGTAGCGCCCAGCAGCAGGTGGTGCGTATTTCACTGTGAACGTATCATTAGCGTTATGGATGATGTCAAAATCGATGTCTTCTTCCTCATCACTGACCACACGAGCATCACATTTAATTCCAACACTGACATCACCTAGGAAAAAAAAAAAAAAAGAAGGTTTTGATACCAGCCAGAAAAAAAATTGCCAAACAAGCAGCCAGCACATTCCCATCTCCAGGAGTTACCCAAGTCACTTCATTAATTGTCATAACAGATCACAACACAATTCACTGCAATGTTCTGCTTCCCAAGGTTTTTTCCATGAAACAAGGAAACAGTAGGCAATCCTGCATGCATGACCTGTGGTTCTGATACCACAGTAAAAGCCCAGCCTGCCTGTACCTTCTCCTGCATCTGTGCAGTCAACAGTGAAGTGGGTTGGCTCGTTTGCTTTCAGGCCAGTTCTCTCCACACCAGGTCCAAACACTTTGACTTTCTGAGGATGACTCCCTTGACCTATAAGGACCTACACAGACGCACAAGGGTCAGAATCACACATCTACGTCACACTTGAGATAACAGTCAAGTCTGAGCATTGCTTTGACAGAGGCTACAAGAAAACAGTACCAAGGTCAGAACGAATTGCCCCAAATCCCCCTGGCTGTATCTAGACTGAGAGAACTACAATGGATGAATTTGTAAAAGAAGAAAGCTTTTTCTCGAGCAGATTCCTAAAAAAAAGGCAGCAGAAGAGTACATTTCCTTGATGTTCACAGAAAGGCTTCATCATTCTTGTTATAATGACAAGTAGCTATGAGAATCAATGTCCTACCAGCAGCTAGAACTGGTACTATCCATCACAATACTTACCCTAAATGGGCTGTTGGGCACATTGGCTCCTCCCCAGACAACAGAAATTGTATGTTTGATGGGTTTAACTGGCACATAGGAGCAGGCAAACACACCATCAGGTTTGCTCTTTATCTGGATATCAATAGGGTTTCCTTCTCCATCCTAAAAAGCAGNGTATTTCATGCACCAGGGAGAAGTCACCTTGTCTTGAGTCAGGTCTGCTGCCTGACTACATTACACAGATCAAAGCACAGAGGTTTGAGAGAATTACACGTGCTCTGAACTAAAAGGTGTGTAAGCAAGCAGAAATACTCAAGGCATTTTTCCCAACAGTATTAAAGCCCTTTTGTTGAAGCTTCACATAGGTGCCTTTGGCTTTTTACCTGTGCATACATCTTCAGAGGTGCTTTTCCAGCATCCTTGGTTTCAACTGTGAACTCAGCAGGATTGTTCACTATGCAGCCAGTCTTCTCCAAGCCTGGACCATAAGCTCTCACCTAAAAAACAACCAAAAAAAAACCCTCAAGAGTTTTAGCTTGTTCAGAAAGAGAAGTGAAACTAAGTGAGTGACTTCAGAAGACCTTCCCACAAAACGCATGAAGTACAGGATACAAGTAGAGGCTAGCATAGAAGTTGGGAATTTCAACTAATTCAAGGTTTCATTACATTAAGTCAAAACCACAACAGTGTTATTAGAAAGAGCTGAGTAATATCTGGCTGGAGCATGGCAAATTCAGAGTTTTAAGAACAGGCAACTTAAAAGCCAAGTCTGTTACCAGAAGCCTTCAGAAACATCTCTGTTGTAGTTGTATCAAAGGTGTGTTATGCCATGGCTGAGCTCTTATACATCACCTTATCTGGGTTGAAGTCTCCTGAAGCTGGTCGGATGAAAGCCATGTAAGGGCTGTCTTTTATGTCCTCATCATCGCACATGATGTGCACAGCGTATTCACCAGGCTCTTTGGGCCAATACTTCACATCACATGAGCCGTCATTCTTGTCATCACACTCAATTTTTGCCTGCGAAGGGCCTTCTATTGCAAAGCCTGACAAGAATAAGTAGTTTCCTCATGTTAGATTTGTGGTGGCTGCTAATATAACACCACTTCTCCGAACTGCTTTTCTATTAGTTATAACCAGGCCCGATGCTCTCTATCACTCTTCTCCAGTAACAGAGGAAATAAACCATCATTCCCTTCTCGATCTCACCCTACAAAACCATCAACACTCACCATTACACACAGCCCTGTCTCTAGGACTTGTCTTTGATACTCAATATAAGTTAATCGTTAGGCCAGAACACCTTACAGACATGGGTTTTACTGCTGGGAAAGCGATAGTTTCTCATTAATTCATTGCTAGCATTGAAATATAGAAATACTTCAGGCAAACTAAGTAAAGTAACATACCAAGAGAGCCAACTTCTGTGCCAATGGACTCCACCACAAAGTCAGCCGATTTGCCCACAATCCCCTCATGCAGTCCTGGTCCCCAGGCTCGCACTTTCTGAGGACCTGCTTCATGACCCACTTGAACTTCAAAGGGGCTACAAGAGAAAAGGAAAGCACAGGATGAGAAACTAGGACAAACACAGCATTCGTGGGGTTTGGTTTTGTTTTTTTTCTCCCAGGCATTTTAATGAGGCCTTACATTGGACTTCCCAAATTAATAGAAGCTATCATGTGGTGGCACCATGCCCAGCAGACTGTCTCTCTAGCTGACAGGTCATCCAACTCATCACATCTTGCATCAAAAATCCAGTGTCAAATATTTGGCTTGTGCTGCTTGCTGTAGCCTTGGACACTAAAATAACAAATTCCTTCAAAAACTCACTGCAAAGTCCAAGCTGTGTGATCCACCAAGTTTTATTACTTTTCGTATTCATCATTTTGGATTTAGCAAGACCGATGCGAATCACCCTTCACAGCTTTCCCAATATAAGCTGCTGCAGACCTAAAACAGGCTGTATATAAACTGCTACAGCAGCTGCTGGCCACTAACTTTGTTCAACCCTAGAGCTTTTTTGAAGATCAGCATTGCTTTGAAAGCCCAGCAAACGCACAACCCACCAAAGGGCACAAAAATTCAAATAAAGTTACTTCTAACTCACCTTTTTGGGATGTTGTGCCCACCCCATGTAATTGTGACCATGTACTTCCCTGGGGTAGCTGGATAGTATTCAAATGCGTATACACCATCCATAAAGCCTTTTTGTTTCACCAGCTCCTCCAAGCCCTCTGTCGAAAGATCAGTTCAGCATTAAACTTAACAGCTTCCATCCTGCCTTCAATTACTCAGAAAAGTTCACGTCTTCTAGTGTTTGTTTTAGCTTGCAAGAATAAATTTCTTCCACCAGAGAAAAAAAGGTCAGGTTATAAGGGAAGTTATTTCTAGTTGCCCTCTAGGACAAAGACAGCAAACACTTCCAGAAGAAATACAGCAGAAAGTATTTTAAGTTGCCAGACTTAATAGGTTCCCTTGTGTTTTATTTTCTTAGTCTGCAGTATGATGCATGTCATATGTTAAAACAAAAAAGCTGAACGTTTGTCAGACTTTGCAACCACAAGTATGCAGGGAATGCCTACTTTTCATTTTCTTCAAGATGAAGAATTTAAGAAGAAAAGCTCAACACACTAAAATTTACATCGATACGTCTGTTGCTCCCCCCCCGAGACCAGCATTAAGCCACAGAGAGGTCCTCTGTGTGTGGAGGAGGTAAAGGCAATACAATGCACCTTTTAATATCATCCCAGCCAGGGGGAGGTGACCAATTCACAAGCACAGCAGCTCCCCGAGAGCAGCAGCACAGCCACCGGTGTTGGCAGCCCCAGGAACCCACTGCACAAGCCAGGACTCCCATCAGCCCAGCCTGTCATGGTCTGAGTGAAGGGCCACACACGGTAGGAGCTCAGGACACAGCAAAGGACCCGAGGCAGGATCCTGGCAGAACATCTCCAAGTCAGCCTATGGGTTCTCTTCAGCCCTCTACTCCCCTGTTCATGTGCCTGAGCATCCAGTGCAGCCAAAAAGTGCTGCTCTGAGCCATTTCTAGCTTTATAAGAGCAGGATTTCCACTGTCAGAGACCTTGGAGCATGACTTGCTCCCACAGAACAGATGAAGAAGCAATGAGAACCCATGAAGTCCGGAGAACAAGGCAGGCAGATGTGTATTTTCTCAGTTTTGCTCACAGATACGTATTAAAATGGAGAGACTTAAACCCCGGCATAAAGTTACCCAGCCCTGCAGATCAAAACCTTCATACTAGATATGAAATACCAGGAAGACCTTCTGATATTCAGCTTTTTATGGCAATACAAATCCCATCAAGTCACTGTATCCTTCCTTACTGGTCTTCCTTTTCACAGCCTCTGCCTCCCCTCCTTCTTTAAAATACATCCATAGCACAAATTCACCCAAGCACTTACTTGGTCCCTTTACAGTCACTCCGATCTCCCCGCTCCCTGCTGCTCTGGTATCAACCTTGAAGTCAGCCGTTTCCCTCATGCGGACACCCTTGGGCTGCAGACCTCTCCCGGTGGCACGACATGCATTCGGATTGCAGGCTGCAAGGAAATGTCAGACATCAATACTGCCTTTGATTCTCAACATACACATCGCTTAACCAGCTTGGAACAATTTTTAGTTAAATGTTGACTCACAGCAACCGCAGCTTAGCTTTCAGCACAGGTTTTAATATTATAGCGCTAAGGCAGACAGACACAGAGTCTGCACAGCCGTTGTCTATGTCCCATAGCGTTTGGTGCAGCCAGTCAACACTGACCCCCCCAAAAGGGACATTTTTTAGAATGAAAGCAAATGCTGAAGCCCAGTTGCTTTCCAATTTGATGCCAGTTATCAATACAAAAGTCATCGCACACAGATATTCACCATACTAGGCACAATCTTCTTCATGCCTTCCGCATTGAGAAGCAAACTGCAGCATGGAGTGAAGTCTCCTTTTGTAGATAAGCCCCAGTGAACAGTATGTGCTGTTCTTTACAGAAGTACAGGACTGGAATAACTGCTCGTAGCAGAGACAAGTTCTGAACATGCTTTGCTAGGAGACGCCACATCACAACCCCCTGCTTGTCACAGTTCACACTTTCAGAAACAAAGCCAGAGCCATCGAGCCCTCCGCAGACTGAAGGAGCCATGGGTAGGGGCAGTAGGTTAGGTATGGCTGAGCTTAAGCCTTTCGCTTGACCCCCCTTCAGTCCAAGTGCTTCTCCAGGCCTGCAGAGTGGCTACATAAATAAGCTAATCCACACTTAAGAACAGTTTTGGTTACACAGTCTCAGCAATCACATGGTCTCCAACTCCAGAGACCCAAAGGGTTTGAAGAGATTTACAAATAATCACAGCTTCCCAGCAGCGTAATCCCGACATGCATTTCCCAAATATGCCGTGCTTACAGCAGAAGCCCAAGTCTGCCAAGCAGCTCGTTAGGTTTTTACTCATTTCAATGGCTTAATAGATTTACCCTCACCCCTGCAGCAGCCAACATTGCTCGTGTCCTACACCAGACAGTGTAAGCAAAGATCACGTACCATCTGCTAGCTCTCAAAACTTGGTGGGAGCACACAGGAGCGTGCCTAACGTGGAGGGAGAACGGCTTGCAGAGCCTTCACACAACTAAGCCAGGCAGCTTGTGATTCAGCCAGTTTCACCGACTGGGTTACACATTGCTTCAGTTTGCTTGCAACTTTCTTCCCCAACCCCAACAAAACCAAAAACCCTTTCGGCTTGGACAAGCTGCACGCTAGAAGCTTGCAAAAAGCAAACATCACAGAGCATCCTCTTACCAACTATGCACACCTCTTACCAACTATGAAGCCATTAGCAGTGAAGTCCAAAATTCCACAAATGGAGGGTAGCTCAGGAGAGATGAGCAGAGATCTAAAAGCGTAGGAGCACGTAAGGATGGAACAGAAAGCAAGTTAGGTGTCAGTTAAGGAGGAAAACAGTAAATATAGTCATTTGAGGAACAAAGGTGGAAAACAGCAAGACACGGCACAGCTGCATAAAACAGTTCAAAAAAATACAAAGGGTAGCTTAACATTTGGAGGTCTAAGCAGAAAGGAAACTCCAGCAACAAAAGCTGTATTACTGTTAAAGCGCTGTTTTACCCTGCAAATACCCAGGTGACCCACTGAATCAGGTCTAAGATGTTGAGCAGGCACAAAGAATGTCCAAGGCAATTTTCAAGCATATTCTGTGACCACAACCAAGACGAAAAATGGCCATTAACGTTTAGGTGCATTTTTAAAAAGCATACCCTCTCCAATGAGGACCGTGCAAGGAGTTTTGGGAATTGCCTCCCCAGCAAAAGTCACTTTGACAATGTGAGGACCAGCTTGAACAGCTTTGTAGGTACAACGGTAGACTTGGTTGCCTTTGTCTTCTACCGCAACTTCAGCCAGGTTTCTTCCCTGAGGATCCTCCACTTCTACGATCACATCACCCACACCGGCACCTGCAAAGGAAACAAGCCCAGCTGAGCCTTGGCCTCCCCACAGGAGGAGGGATGTGTGTGGGATCACAGCCTCCTGCCTGGGCCACTGACCCTGTCCTCTGCTACCACTTCTACCCACAGCCTAAATATTCAGCTGCTTCTGACAGCAACCAGACATTCAAGTGGGGAGGAGAAAAGACAAGATGGTGGCATCTCCATGAAGTCAAACTGATAGAGCTCTGCCACTCCACCCAAAGTTTTATGACAGATTTGTACTGAATACACACAGACTCTCCTGTCCTATTGTTACCACCTTGTAGCACCTCTGTTGTGGAGAAGCCCACGGCTTCACCAGTCAGTTCAGTTTCTCAAGCTTTGAAGTGGTTTAGATTGAACACTCAGACAACATACATGCTGGTCTGGACAAGGATCCTCCTCTGCCAGGCCACACACATTCACTTTGGTTCAGACACCTGCTCCTCTCACATTTTATTCAATTCATCACGCAACAAACAGTTTTCCAGACATTTTCAGAGGCTGGACATGTCTTTACATGATTCAGACCACTCCCTCTCCCAATTAGAGGCTGAACATAACACTTCCCTTCACTATAACCACATTTAATTTCATTTCTCAGCGCCTTCAGGCAGAAGGCAATTTAAAATATGCTACTCAGCATATTTTGGTGTTTAAATACTTCAAGTAACTGCCCTAAGTAGTTTCACATTGTTCTAAATGAATTAGCATTTGTAGCATTGTATCGACTCATTCCTCTAGGCTACAGCTTTGGTCTAAGAGCAGGTAACAAGTCACATGATGGAGATGTCCTAATGAAGATAGCAGCCCTCTAATAATTACAAAAGAGGTTGAAATCAATTAGCCACTGAAGTATGAACCCACAGTAGCACTGCGGCAGATGCTTTCTGCAAAGCTAAACACTAAAGTGCTTACAGTTTACTCACAGATTAGAGGTGGGCACTTCACACTCCTGTTTAAAATGAGCTGGGGGAAGAAACCAGCCAGAAATGTGTCTGCTGCCATTCAGCAATTTCATGGCAAATTTCTGAGTGACACTTAGCACCTTCCCGCTCCAGCTCAGCTCCACACTTCAAACACTTCATACACCATGCAAGCCCCTAAAGCAGCCTGACACTATTACTTCACCACTGAATTTGATGGAGCTGCAAATCCTAACTCACTCTTCAGTTACAGTTTCTTTATTCTTCCATAGGTTAGGTTCTCCTCAAATTTAAGGAAGCTGAAGGATTTCAGGACTCGTTCTTCCTGCTTACCTGCTGTGTAGAGGTCAAAGTAGGTAGGTTTGTTTGCAATGTTTCCTGTTGCCTCCAGCCCTGGTCCCTTTGCTGTTACTTTGCTTGCATCTCCCTGAGCTTTGTCCACATTCACTTCAAACGGGCTCTTTGAGATGTGCTGCCCAGCAAACAGGACCGAAACCTAGAGACAGAGAGTGTCAGCAGGCAACCCACCAGGCAGAGCTCAGTGTCACACAGTTGAGGACAGGATCAAGCAGCTGCGTTCCTAGCACAGTCTAGGCCCGGAGGTGAGAGACACCATTCATCCCATAACTTTCATCCTGCCCTTTCAGCATAACTGCTGGCCACCTTAAAGCGCTACTTATCAGAGGGTCAGCCACACCAGTGGGGACGCTTAAATCTGGGTGTGCCAGTGAGAGGCAGATACCATCAAGCAATGAAGTGGCAGTAGAAATGTCATTTATCTTTTTTGGCAGGTTGTGGGGACCAGCCACTCAGGCAAGGGCCAAACAATGGGATCACCCATTGCATATCTGCTTCTGCAGGCACTGGGGGACAGAACTTGGTGGGAATAACTTCTCTGCAAAACCACCACGGTGGACAATATCATCAACAAAGACTTGCCTTATAGAAACAATCTGGTACTTTTCTCTGTGACAACCCACAAAACCGGTTCCATAAGCTGCAAGAAGTGGCCCCATGTGAGAGGAGAGCCAGCTGTAGCACTTTATACCCAAACACCCACATGCTTTCTCCCAACACAACCCCTTTCCCCCCTGAGAAGGGGACAGTCTGCTAGCTCAGACTGAAGACTAAGGCCACATCAGATTACCTTTTCTTTAGGGTGCCCAGAGTGGCTATTACACCATCAATAAACAGGCAGCCCTTAGGGGCTCACATTAACAACCAGCAGAGCAGCTTGTTTAGCAAGAGAATAATGGTTACTGACACACAACCTACCTTGTGAGGTCCAGTAACCCTTGGCACATACTGAACTGAATAGGTCTTGTTTTTGTCACTGGATGGTGTTACCTTTGCCTAGGAGAGAAAACACATCCATTGTCAAGCTGTGTGTATGCATGCCAGCCTAAGACTTCTCTGGGCAGCACTTGATACTTCAAACTATTTCCAGAGTCAGCAATGTCAGAGGTGTGTTTCTGTGGGAGTGGGAATATTTGCTACCTCCTCTTCTCATATGGAAAAAACCCCACATTTATTTTGTCTTTACATCAGATGAAGCAAACTATCTTCTCCCCATCCCAGTCCTCTCTCTTGCTGATAATTGCTCTACTAAGGCTGGCCAAAACTGAGAAGACAAAGTCCAACATACAGCTGTATTTTTCTGGAATGTTGTAACATGATCAAGTGGAGCACTTGGATGAGAAGTTTCTATAAACACTAAAACCAGCATTTTAACTCAAAATGATTCATGGTATCTAAATAACTGCTTTAGCCATCCTTGCAGAATGAGTAAGGGCAGAAGTGATTTATTGATGCGCATTATCTAAAACCGTGTCAGAATGTACTTGGCCAGTCAAAGCTAAAGCACTGTAACTACTGGACACTGGAGTTATGTTGGTTCATAAAGTTTTTTCAAGTTCAGCCAGTAAGGCAATTATGAGGAAAAGCTTGAGGCTCGTACTTTTGATAGATGGTATTTTGCAACTTCTTTTTAGATTACTTATCTGTTAAAACTCACTTGTGAAAGACGAAGACTACTGCAAAAACTTCAGAATTCAGACCAGCTTTACTTGTCCACAAAAAAATATTTAATGTGCATACCTCCTCTCGGTTTCCTTCTGGATCCTCTACAAAGACCATCAGATCTCCCTGCCCAGCACTGATGGTGTCAACGGTGAAGATGGCAGGCTGCTTCACCATGTTCCCATGAGGTTCAATCCCTGTGAGACGGGCAGAACAGCACGTTAGCTGCTGCTACAAAACCTAAAAGTAGCGCAGACACTACCCACAAGCGGTCTAACCCTTCTTCCCACGAGAGCCCCAGCACCAACTTCTCCATGCCAACCCAACACCTCTCACCACCTGCACAGGGCATCGTGCTTACAATAACTCTTACAGTGTGAGCATTTTTAAGCCTTGCATCAATCATTGGTGGTCAACTCATCTCAAGATCTCTGGCTGAGTAAGGAACTCAGCTGGCATCTGGTTTCAAGTGAAAGCAAGTGACCCTGTTTGATGGAGCCACATACCAAGGGTCAGCCCCACAGCTGGTGAGCGTCCAGCCACTGCCAACATGAGCAGGGTATGTGTCAGAGCTGATCTTCAGGACCTGCTCCACTTCCCATAGCTAAATGCTTCAAGGATGCAGGACAGAAATCTTGGGAAGCCTTTTAGTAAAGGCATTACCCTAGAGCCAAGGCTGAAAGACTTATTTAGGTAAGACTACACTCCATTTTCTCCATTTTACTCCATTCTCAGAACTCAGCTGTACAGATACCGCTCAGATTTATTATTCTTTGGAAGCTGCTCAAACTATTTTGCCAGAGCGAACACTGTACAAATGGCACGCTGGGAGCTCTTTAAGCCGTGAAAGTCTTGCAATTCACTGCCACTTCCATATAACTTCTAATAAGTTTCCTTATTGCTCAGCACAGGGCCTGCTCCAGCACGCATTTACCAGCAGGCTTTCATCATCTGCCTGCACTTCGCCCCAGGTCACGACACCTGTCGTGGTGGTGTCAGACTGAGTGGGTGGAAGAACTTCCCCTAAGTCACTGCTTCCAGGCTAGCCCGAACATATATGCCTTTCCTTCCAAGGGAATTACTCCTCAGCTTATTCATAAAACCATGGGCACTTCTGCTCCACAGCACAATTAGTGGAAAGTGCAATGTCTGATAGATTCTAAAGGAAGTGGTTGTGAACAACAGAATTCCTTAACTTGTTTATCTTCAGAAAACAATAACATAAGAGCAACGCAAGGAAAATCATGTTTTTACTAGGAAATCTGAGCGTTCTGATAAGGTGTTAACAATTGACATATTCATTCTTCCAAAATAAACCCCAGATTATCATCTAGTTTCAACAACTATAAATTCACTCTGTCCACCACACAAGCATTCGGATATGGTATTCAAATTAAGTATCCCTCCTTCTGCAAGCATGAGAAGAATTCCTTATCTCAGAAGATGGCTCCAGCCAGGACAGCATTAGTCACAACACTTTCTCAGCCTATGCCTCATCGTCTAGAGTTTACTGTCCTCTCAGAGATCTGCTTTGGCTGGGTAAGTGAGAACTCCTAGTGCATGATCCAGTGGTGATCTGCACAATTGTGTACGGCACCTCTGCAGACTCACTTCAACATCACATCTACACACAGCTGCCCTCGGTGCAAACCACTGCTGAGTCCAGGGTGATGTGTTACAACTAAGATTCGTGTTAGGAGGTTATAAGTAACTTACTGTAATACATGGAAAAACAATAATAAAAAAAGCTAAGACTGACCAGCTTCACAGCTGACAATCACCTTTTTCTGGAAGCATAAAGACCTGTTACTCACTCGTCTGAAAGACCCTGCCCAGTTGAGTAAATGCTTGACAAAGAAGTTTGAGCCCCTTGCTGCTGGAGTCACCTTTCAGTTCTGGCATACGTTAGCGGTCAGAATTGTCATTTATGTTTAGTGACTTCACTAAACAAATTAGCTTAAGGAAAACTTCAGTCTTTCAAGAAGAGCCATGAACCCTTTATAATTTCCATTACAATGGTTTCAGAGCACTGTACGCACAAGAGTAGGCAAAGTAATTCCAGTCTTTGAAAGAATGAATAAAGCCAGACTTGACAGATTGAAGTAAGCTGATCAGTCACATTTAGTCAGTAAGCGGTGTACAAGTAGTCTATACATTATATATTATAATTTATATATTTTTTAATAAATATAAATGTACCCATATATCATGTTTGCTAAGGAAAGCAACAACAGAAGTCATAAATGCCGAATTGTTTAAGTGCCAAACCCACTTTTGACTACAGTGACTGCTCTCCAGTGTAGACATCGCATCCATGTCTATTCAATGCCACTAGTTAAGTTTCAATGGAAAATAAGGTTGGAAAAAAGAACAACCAAGAAAACCAGAAAAAAATAAGGAAAGTTTTGTTTCTTTCCATTACACTCTTATACATCCAATATGGAAACTCACTAATTATAAAAATCTCGAAGGACCACAGCTGGCCCCAGATCTAAAAAAAGAGATGGAATGAAGAACAAAGTGTAATGCATAAGTGACGCCTTGCTACACACCAAGTACATTAAAGGTAAAAATCTGTTCTTCATTTAGTTGTGACTGTATTCCAATCTAGAATAAAACCACATCAGAAGTTACAGGAATTATTAATTTAAAAAGTTAAAAATATGAATGCCTATGTACATCTACAGTTGTATAAATATTGATGGACAAGTCCTTCCAATTAGTAAATAAAGCCTTTGCAACAAAAGCTTGACACTAATGTTTGTAGGGTTCCTAACCCACCTTTGTGTGTGTGCAAACAAAAAGTATTCACGCCTACTGGTCAATTAAAATAATTTATTTAGAATTAGCTGACCCTAATACACATCTGCCACCAAGCCTGAGAAACTGAAGACCCCGCCTCTGCAGAGAGCCTGCTCAGAGATGCACGCAGATGTAAAGACGTTTTTCCTCTTTAAAGGAGTGTTTTCTCGTTAGAAGCATTCACTGCTAGATAAACGACCATCAGCAGCATTATTGCGAGCTTAAGTTTCACACCAAGTTTGTTTTAGCCCCATATCACACTACTTCTTCCAGCTGTGGACTGCAAGGCTGGCAGCTCGCAAAACAGGTTCAGAGACTTTGGGGAATTTACATGTTAGAACTAGGAGTGTCTTTTGGACTATATCCATGTATTTCTGAAACTAGGCACCACACCAAAAGCACACAAGTGAAACTTTGAAGTCAGTTACAGTAGGTCTGGAGTTCAACATAAGCAAAAAACCCCACCCAGCTTTCTGAAGGGTTAAATGTTCTGCACAACTCAAGCTCACTGAGTCCTTACCTCTGCCATAAGCCCTTGCTTTCTTTGGATTCAGTTTGGGTTTTAAAGGAGCTCCTGGTTTCAGTTTGGCTTTGGGGAACTGGGACAGGTAAGTCATTACAGAGTGCTCATCAACATCAGGATGGATAATTTCTTCAGGGGTAATAACCTGAAAGACAGCATAATTAAGTATATTGTACCAGTGCTTGGTTACCACCTGTCAACACAGAAACAGAGCCATGACAGACTTACATTTCAAAATTCCCGCAGGCTAATGTGATTTCTTACATTTGTTTTCCCTTTGATACACACAATAACATCTATTATCTCATGGCAAGGAAATCAAGAAGTTTATTATGGTCCTACTGCGGTTTGGGGGCTTTTCGTGCTTTGATTTACTAGAGGTTGTCAGGAGACTGTGACAAACTAAACAGTAGCAAGACAAGACAACAGTAGCTATGTTCCCCCTAAAAAGCAACTCGAGGATAACAAACAAAGAATCAGTAACTAATAACCCTGCGTGCTACTGCCCTGAACTGCAGCGCTTACAAAGTGAAACCTGTGACCAGTTTCTTCTGCTCCACAACAGAAGCTGCTCCAACAGCTTTATTCAGCATTTCTGTGCAACTTTATCTGCATGAAACCAATCCAGATTGCAAATACATTGTTCTCTGTTTGAAAGTCATCTTTGCAGGTGGTTTCCTAAGCCAGTGAGTTTTCCTTCTGTGAAATTCAACGCAGGAAAACAAACTCACTCCAGACTAAGACAGCAAGGCACTACTACACACGCACTTTCTCTGCTATGTTATGTGCTGCACCACAGTTGTCTTCAGCAACCCCTACATAAAATCTTACAGTCACAGCTCTGAAATGTAGTAGTGCCTTTCACTGCAATTTGCTCTTTCTTAGGTAATGTCACAGGAGTAAACTGTAACTTCTGGAGGCGTCCAAGCAACTTCACTTGCTTTCCTCAGCCTAAATTCAAGCTAGTTGCAAGAACAAAGCTACCTGGTGTGCTTGCTGCAGGCAGCCTGCGCAGCCCCTTACCTGCGGCACACCCAGCCAGTCGTCCGCCTGCTGCATGGCTTCCCGAGCATTGTCAACAGGTTTCTTTGGATCCCAAGTCTCCCAGTCAGGGCAGAGGCCTGCAAGTACATTTCAGCTCTTAAGTGTTATCTGCAAAAGGATCTTCCCTAGCTGAAGAAACCAAGTACAAACACCACAGCTGCTTGTATTATGCTGCTACAAGGCAAGATGTTCAGAGCTCTGAGGAAGTAACCAAACAAGATAAGCATGTACTGCTCACTGAAAATGCTTCTGAGTCAAAAATCCAGCATTTCTATGGGCCCTTACAGTACTAACGGTAACAGTCAGCTCAGAGAGACTTTCACTCACCATACCTGTCAATACAAATGGTGCAGAGCTTTTCAGTCAGCTGCATAACTGCCCTGCTTTAAATCTAACGTGCGCAAGACACCTTCCAAATTCAGCATGAATACATCTAGCCATCTTTTGTGTTCCACTGGCTCTCCAGCAGCATATTTGGAAAAAAAAACATTTCAGCTGCTTACCACAGCACCCCAACTGAACACTAGCAACTGGACTAGCAAGGCCGTTTCACAAGAAGGCAAGGAAACTATGCCTTTTTCACACTTTATCATGTTACTCGCTTTAAGGAGCACAGCCTTAGCTTGCTAAACACTGAAGTTTCAGGTAGTGTGCGGCTTCTGGCTGATCTATGCTCCCTCTGCAATCCTATTTCAGGAGAACATATGAAGCCTCCTGCTGCGCCCTGAAGTTGAAAGGTTGTTGGCACTTGCTGTGGGAACAAGTCTTTCTTGCATTTAGGAGCCAGTATTTGCGCCTTTGTCCCCTTACACCCAATGCAAAGCTCAGACGTGGCGCCTCCAATAATGCAATCACATTCTGCTTTAGGCCAGTATTTCTCTTGGCCAAGTCGTTTACAACTTGCTGCTTCCCACAGCTGGCCTCTTGGACTTGAGTTTTCTTGAAAGCCTCATTCCTGTCTCCAGCTCAGCAGCAAAAATCTCCTTCCACAGGAACAGCAGAGCGGTAACCAGGAGAGCAAACAAATGCTGACCATCAGAGTAAAGGACTTACCTGGAGCACAGCTGTCAACAAGAGCCCCCAGTGCTTTGCCATCCTGCCAGTTTTGATTGAAGTTTGTGATGGGCAAGTAAGGAATTTTGTTCTGGATCCAGCCCAACAGCCTCTGCTTAGGGGTCTGCTTCTTTGCATCATCATCACCTTCATCCTCCCACACTGGCATGGAAATGGAGTAGTGGAGAATAAGGGTCCATATCAGGCCAAGGATCAGCTTCAAGTTTCCATCAACTATGGCTTTACTATCTGGAAGACAAAAGATATACGTGATTATTCCCAACTCTAAAGGAAAGGGGCACTTTGATAAAAACTCTGCCTGCACTCATGCCCAGGTAATCAAGGATAAGAGAAGTGACCCTGGTCACTGCTGGTACTTGCTCAGGCAGAGACACCATTCCTCACACCCAGCATTAGGTGAGAGAAAAGAGAGGAGTCCAAGGACTCAGTGCTCTCCGAGGCTGGTGTGACTTGTCCTTGAAGCTTTACAGTGTTAAGTTTAGGAGAATCAGCAGTTCAAGACACTCTGGTATTCTGCATTTGGATGATAACTTCCACCTGTTTTTATAATGGCACTTCTATCCTATGAAAGAGGCCAAACAGCACAAAATGAGTTCACAAGAAAAGCATCCCAACAGGGGCAAAATACCACAGGGTATACCTGAAGCACCATTTAGGAAACTGCTTTTACATACAGAAATGTGCCTCCACACACACACCAGCAGTTTGCACTAAAACAGGCAGAAACACACCCCCCCCCAACCCCTACACAATGAATCGTAGCAAAGTCAGAGTTTAGATTTAGAACAAAGTCCAGATCTATCACAACCTGAGTATAAACAACAAAGCAGGGAGTGCAGGTCTGTCATTCATCCTTTGCACAATCACACTCCTGTCTGCATAAAAAGTCATTCCTTCACACTACAGAGCTAGAAGAAAATGAAAAGCCAGCTCCGGCAAAACTGTGTTATGTTCTAGCCTATGAAAAGTTTACCACCACAGCGGCCACACCGCAGCTCTGCTTTAAGACACACCATGCAGCTGAGTTTAAGGCTGCTGAGCATCACGATCAGAGAGTTGCAAGAAACTCTGTGAAGGAGCAGGATATTTTCCTGCATCAGTTTGGCCTTACAAAGTGACCTCTGCAGTCTTGTGAATACTCTTGCTATTTACTTTGGGTTTAGCAAGTCACAGGTCAGATGTGTTCCCTTCAAGCTCATTGCTACTCAGATTATGTTACACAGGTAACGGCTCCAGTTTGCCCAGACTCAATCAAACCAGGGTTGTTCTGCACCCTTACAGGATACCCTCAGCCTGACTGATCCTTTCATTCACAGCAACACGTTACAGCAGAGCATTTTACTGTTTGTTCCTGAACGACAATGAAAACTACTGAAGAAACCTCTTTCTAGTCAACAGAAGTTACAAGTGACCTGAAAGCTTTTGTCTACTCTCCAGCTCCCAGAGCTAATGTTGAGAGCAAAGGCAACTACAATGGTACAAACTCACTTCCATGCCACGAAAATAATTGTACAGGGATCTTAATGAGCCCTAGCTAGTAAAGGAAAAACGCCTGGTATTTTTATGGCCTGCTCCAATTCAAATTCAGAGCTTTTACAGGCAGAGCCTCATCATGCCCAGCTTGCACAGGGCATGCCTTACTTGCTCCTCTTCAGCTAGAGAGACCACAGCAGCAATCCAACACTATCTTTTCAATACAAAAAGTTCTCCTGACTTTTAAAACAAGTGATTATACAGAATAGTGACCAAGGACATAAAGCACCAGGGCGTTCCCTTTAACCCAATGCACAGGAGAAGTGGTTAATATTTACATGGTTTCACAATAGGGCGGTATGTCCTGAACAGATAATACTGTAACTTCAGACCCTGAATGGCATTTGGAATTTCTGGATAATTAACGTCTGGTTTCTACTCAGATTTTATTTGTATTGGACTTCTTAAACATCAGTTTTGACTGATCTTACAGGATTATGATAAGCATCTGCCACTTAACTGCTCACTGCTGATTCCACATCCAGGCTGAGATATATAATACATAGCTACGAGGTGATTAGGCCCTACTGGGTTTTAATTACACGTTCCAAACTAAAAGTCTGCATCACGTAAGTAGCGCTTCTCCTAGCAACAACTAAACAGTCCCTGCTGTTACCCATTTTCCCACCTTTTCCAGCTGGGCTGCAAACTGGTCAGTAGAGGGAAGATGCTCCCTTACAACCTATTAGGGAAACCTTTCTTGAAATAAATTGTATTAGAACACATGGAGAGACACCCAAAGCCCTGCTGGCAGGCTCACCATAGTGCCCGAGTTCCACAAGCTGGAAATAAGGGCTGCAGTGTGCAAAAAACCAGACTGTTGAGCCCCACTGCTCACCCACTCTGTGTGCCTCCAGCACCTCTGACCCACACTGCCACGGCATGACCACCCGCTCACACCACAGCACTGGAGCACACGGCCGTCCATCACCTCCCTGTGCCAAAAATGCCTCCAAACTTCAGTTTCAGACACATACTGACATCAGCATTTTTACTAGAGTGGACGCAGTAATGATTTAGTACTCTACAAGCATACTTGTTTCAGAAAGTCATCCAGGGATTAAAGCCAGCAGGACAGAGTCACCTCAAGCACACTGCTACGTGCGTGTCCCTTGAAATAAATGGCATGTTTCTTATTTACAACACATAAATAATGTCTATATGTGGATACGCTACAGCAACCAGCCGCATGCCCAGAGCTTCCTCCAGCGACCCATCGCTATCTCCAGGGGAACAGCTGGGCAGTGGTCCTTGACCTGGGGACAAAAGAGCCTGTGCACAAGACAGCATCACATTGAGAGCAAGGGTATCCCATCTAATCAGCTTCATCCAGAAGCCGGGTTTGTGGTCACTGCCCTGATGACAGGAAAAGGTCACCACAGGCAGAGGACAGTTCTTCCTCCCCGGGGCTGGTGCCAACCCCACAACCGCACTTTGTTAGTGGAGTTAGCAAGCTCTTACAGCCTCCCAGCTTCCTGACAGGCATTGGGATCTCATGATGTAATTTTTTCCAAGCCAGCTTGCAGAAGGGCTTGTCTGCTTTCATTTGGGGTGTGGAGAAGGGAGGGAGAAGAAATCCTAGGCAGAACAGGAGACCTTATCAGCACCCAGCAGAGCCACCCATGCATCCTACCCACAGGCACCCCTATTCCCAGCTACAGGGGATCCCATCAGCAGCTCAGCCCCTGACCAACCTGAGCCCGTGACAGCTATCATGATATAAAAAGGCCCTCCAGGTTCTAGAAGAGACTGGAGTACAGCCTAAAGCATGTTTGCTTTTCAGGCACTGGCATGAAGCTCTGCTCCAGAGATTCTGCTTTGGTGCTGCCTTTTTAATTCACTGACTGAAAACATTCAGTGTATTCTCCACAAGGTCTCTCAGGCATTAAGATACTTCTGTCTGCTAACAGGTCCTGCACAAGAAGCAACTAAGGTGGTCTGGATAACCCTGAAACCCACTTAGTGCAAACAAATTTGCAGGCATCCCCCACCATCTCAGAATGCACACTGCCAGTGTAAAACAGCCAGTATTCTGGAACAGTTACAAAAAAAAAATGTGTTTCCAATGACACTTAAGCACCAACAGCCGTTACTGCAAGCACTGCCATGCACCCAGCTCGTGTGACTTTCTACTGGATTCCACTCGCTTCCTTGTCTGCTTCAAGACTCTTTCCTGGCCATCCCAGGATGGAAAACATTGCATGAAGAGCAGATCTTGCAACACCACTTTCCTACTATGAAAATTACTTTTAGGCATACTTATTACTCGCATAATCTATATTTTGCACTTTTACAGATCTTTTCAAGCTGTTTCTCAATTGCTCCTCTGGAGCTCACAGTAAATTTGGAGTAGGGACGCACATTCGTTGTGGTCAGTGCTTCAGAACCACAAGTGCAAGAGCTCAGCCCTTTGAGAACACCCCTCCACCAACAGCACTGTCTGGCTTTCAGCTTTGATGAATTAGGTAGATGAGAAGAAATTGTCTGCTTTAGGCTGAAATGGAGAGTGCGTGTTTAGTCCATGGCACCAGGCGAGCTTCCGCAGATTAAAGGAGCCCCCTCCATTCAGGCAACGGCCGCCGATCCTCGCCTTCCCGCGGCTCAGAGGAAGTGAGCTGTCACATCTCATCCGCCGAGATAATTTAGCAAGGCTGAACAAATTCTTTACAGCATCATCGCAGACTGCTTTCATGTAACCTTTTTTGGTCATCTGCATAATTTGCTTTATTCATGTTACTATGCCGATGTTAACATCTGCAAGATGCACTTACTTGAATGCCAGAGCACACTTGCTCTCTGCCTCACTGCCTCCCTGTATCCAATAGGCGATGGATGCTTTAGAGATCAAAGTTCCTGAAAAGCTGAGTCATGCCATTGCAAGGGCAGGAGAGCAAGATTCCTGCAGAGAGCCATTTCGCTTGTACTTTCAAAGGACACATTTTTATTGGGAGCCCAGGCATAAAGTGAGAATCTATGGGTGAAGTGCCCCAGGACCTCTCGCCTGCCCCAGCGCTTAGAAGGGCTTTAGCAACCCATTTCAGAGGTGCCATCTACAACACAGTGAGAGATTTGGGAGTGGGTTGTCTTTTTTCTCATTAGAGCTCAAAGGTTTTAGGCTGTTACATGCAAGTCCTGCTGATGTTCAGCTGCAGACGCCAAATTTGCAAAGGCTGTTAGATGAACACTTCTAGATCGTATAGCAGTCATCATGGCTAGACACACAGGAAAAAGCAAGAAGCCGAAACACTCAAGTTCTACTTAAACAGGAATCTTTATTCCCACCTATATTGTTCAATGTGCATTTTAACTTCAGTTGCCCCACTCCAACTTGTTTTCCTCCTCTTAAAGGACCCAATGGCAAGCTCAGCTGAATGCAGGCAGAAGCTGTGGGGTGATTGGGCACTGGAACAGGCTGCCCAGGGAGGTGGCTGAGTCACCTTCCCTGGAGGTGTTTAAGGGATGGGTGGACGAGGTCCTGAGGGGCATAGTTTAGTATTTGATAGGAATGGTTGGACTTGAGGATCCAATGGGTCCTTTCCAACCTGGTGATTCTGTGATTCTATGACAGAGCAGCTGCCAAGAGGTCTCGGCCGCAAGATGCAGCTCGACAGGACTTGCACAGTGACTGCTGGGGAAAGCCTGGCAGTGAGTCTTAAGCTGTTCTGCAGAATCAACACCATCATTGAACAAGCAAGCACTCACTCTCCTGTAAAAGAAAAATAAAACCTATATATAGCCTACAACATTAAGTTTTATGTAGGAGTATCCTGCTTCTTAGTCAGCTCTTAGTACTTAAGTGGCTGCCTGGTAGGGTGAAGAGGAAAACAGACCGAATCCCAGAGCTCATTTGCTTCCCCCATCACACCTCCAAGTCTAGATTGTAATCCTTACTCTTTTATTATCCTATTAACTAAGTGGCAATAGGCCCAAAAAATGGATTATGGCAATTCCATAGGCCAGCAATACAGACCATCAGTCTGTCTTGAAAAGGAACCAAGTTTTAACTGCTCAAGCTGATTTATAATTGTTGCTTTATACCAAATATTAACACGATATGTTATACTTGGACTGTTAATATCGTACTCCTTAAAGCACAAAGAAAGATGTTAAGGTGAATAACTAGCCTGAGCCAGCAATGTGACCACTGAAACAAATGTATGTCATTTTTATGGCTTGGGCCACCAAAAACTTCCCAACCCAACCTACCAAGTAGGAAACTGCCGACACTGCAGAACTTGGTCCTCTATATTTCTGCTTGCAGCTGCCCCAGAAGCAAGTGCCAGAACTGAAACCTGGCACTGATTTGAACCTTGCCACTTCACCTACTCCAGCAGAGATCCCTCAAACATACCTGCAGTATGTGGCTTAAACTGCACGACCTTCATTAGTTCTGTTCAAAATCAAATTATTCTACAATTCACCCCCTCCCCCAGTGTTATAAAGATGTCTGTGACTTCTCTTTTGCTCCTGTGCAAGTCTGCTTTGCATTCACATGTAATACTCGAATTGTGGCAATGCTCCTTGAACTCTGCCCTACAGCAGAGCTGCAAGTCATTCTCTGTTGGACAATTAGTGGAAACAAGTTAAGCTACCGCAGCAGACGGCTTCCTTATTAAATCGAGCTCGTAATACAGACTGTGCAAAGTCTGGTGGAGCAAATGAAGGTCTGAAAAAGTAGCTTTTCAGTAGTGATTTTTTTTAAATGGTTTCTTGGTTGAGGCTGCAGTCAATGCAGCTTGTTCAGTCTTCACATCTGTAAGTACCATCAAAACCAACACTGATCTTTGCATCCAGTGTCTCTAAAAAGTGGTCACCCTCTGCAATCTTGAGGTCTTCCTTATTAAAATGTTATGTATTGTATGAAGGAAGAAACAAAGATGCATGCTCCTTAACACATAGCAAAGGAGCAGTCTCAACAACAGCCCTTGCTCCTTATTTCCAGACACAGAAGGAACTTTGTATAGCAGACAAAGTTCGTCTCAGCTACGGATTATTTATGTACAGACTAAGAATTTTAAACCCTGGCGTCTTGAAGTTTCTCAGCATTTCCCTGTCTCTAATTCTACTCTATTGTTAAACAGCTATAGCAACTGAGGGAAAGAAAAATTAAGCACTCATTAGGTCTTAATCTTTTGCAACAGTGAAAACTCCACACTGAACCAGACTCTTGGAAAGCCTGGCTCCACGCTGCATGCACGCCAAACAGAATTATGCAGAGGAGATGGAGCTGAGCAAGCTGCCTAAGGAAATTATTTGCTGAAGCATACAGTGTGTGTTCACAGGCTTACCGTGCCTGCTAAAGACATTAGCAACATCCTCTGCAGGGATAGTATGTCTTTAAATCAATTACACTGGTTCCTCTGTGCTTTGAGAACATACTGCAACCATTTCCTCCAGCGACCCTTAAGCCCAAGTCCACCTTGCAGCTTCTCTGGGCTCGGGACATCGTTTGCAGGCAGGTTACCCAGCGAAAGCACAGGCAGCACCTTTGCACGGTTGGCATGGGGGCAGCTGAAACCCAGCCAGTTTTGTGGATTCCTGGCTGTGACCTGCTGGCCTCCAAAAGCAATGTGTCCAGCCTCATTGCATCTCCACTTCTCAGCGGCATTTGTGGTCTGCACTGTGACCCCGAGGAGGGTCATTCCTCAGCATCCAGCTGACCTGAATACCAGCAGGTTTCAGCACAGCTCCTGTGCCACAAGGCACAGACAGCGGTCAGCTTCACAAATAAGCCTCAGGGTGTTCGTTACCTGAGAAAGCATATCTTCAGGAAGTATAAATGACACCATATACACAGCAGATCCACTAAGCTGCTCACAAGGTGAATTTTTCAGAGGCAGAATCCCAGTTCACTGGCTGTGCAAGAACACTGCTGATCTGGGCATAGGCAGGAGGTGGGGAAAATGTTGGGGTTTGTTGTGGGGGTTTTTTTGTGTGTGGTTTTCTTTTGGTTGGGTTTTTGTTTATTTTTTGTTTGGTTGTTTTTTCTCTAAGGAGACAGAAACCTCTATGCTCACCATGGTGTCTTGTTATACAAAAAACCAGTAAGATTCCTTTGCGAGCTTCTTGTTAAGATTTGAGATATTGGACTCTACAATTCAGAGCGTTTCAATAGTTTTTGCTTTAACTGGATTCAAAACCATCCAGATGAGAGAACTTCAGGCCATCAACACACCCATCACGCTGTCCTGTCTGTGGTGCATGTTCAGCCTCTGGAAAGGATCTCATGAGGTGAAGGAGGCAACTGTAAAAATAAGGTCAAATCCAGCCCTTTCAGTGTAGGTTTGCAAAGAAAAAAAATCTATCTTACAGACTTCTAACACAGAAAAGGGGAAACAAAAAGGAGAAACAAAGCACTGGAGATCACAGGAGTGAAATACAGATTAAAATAGCTCTGCCCAGCTTCTTAATGGGCACCTGGAGTCCACTTAAGTCTCACACACAGAAAAGAAAGCCAGAACACAAAGTATTTTTAAGCCAGCAGTGTAACAACAACAGCAACCAACCCAGCTTGTTCAAGAGAACATGGAAACCCAAGAGGGTTGGAAGGAGAAGTCAAGAATTTCAAAATTAAGAATTGTTCAGGTGGGTGGGGAAAAAAGTTCAACTGCGGGTGGCTTAGGATCAAATTCTTCCATATTGTCAGTCTGACTACACCTAGGCTTTCTGCTGCCTTAAAAGCCATATACCAAGTTATGGATATGAGAAGGTAAGAGTGTGGATTTGATGTTTGAGAAAAGCCCCAGGCAGGTGCTGTTTGAGCACATCAGACTCTTGCAGCCAGCGCTCCTGGGAAGCACCTCCAGCAGGAGCACAAGGAGGGCTCAGCACTGCCTGCATGCTACTGGGCCAGCTCAGCAGCAAGCCAGGATGCAACACAAGAATAAGAGCTGCCATTCACACCAGCTATTTCGGAGTCAGTTGCTCCCCAACAAGCAGCTCCTTGCTCGCACCTACGGGACCACAGTGCAGATACCCAGCCGAGCCGCATAGAGGAACGCTGCACTAATTTGAGATCCTTTTTGGGGTGGGAGGGAAAAAGAGGACTCTGAACGTTCAGCCTATGTAAAGCAGCAAGTTTCTCTGAGTGCTGCTTTGTTTGCAGGGAGCAAGCCCCTTGTCAGCTCCGCGGGGCAGCTGGCCAGCATGCCGCCACCACGCTCCAGCCCCAAAACCCCAGCTTGGACTCATGAACAAGCATCATCCAGCAGCCACAGGACAGGAGGCACCGGACGGCTCCCTGCTCTCGTAAAGTCCTCGTGCCCACGCGTTGCCGATGGAGAAGCAGGCTCTGGCCACCCTCACAAGCGCGCAGGGCCTGCTGCAGCACGCCACCGTCCATGACATCATTGCCAAAACCGCCCCGACAATGGGCCCTGTGAGCACAGGCCCCCTCGCACCCAGCAAAGCGCATTCCCTGCTGCTGAGCTCATCCCACCACCCCTCCGCTGCCGGCCCTGGGAGCGGCCAGGACACCGCAGCTCCCACACGCCTCTGCCAGGGATGGTGGATGCACCCCACGTTGCTCCCGAATGCAGCGCTCGGGAGTTCAGCACCCTTGATTGCAAAGCTCGGCATTTTGGGGGAGAAACAAGTGGAAGTCGGGCAGCCAGGGCAGGAATGGGCTTGCAGCCCCTTCACACCTCACTGTGCAAAGGGAGTCTGCTCGGGATTTTCCTGCTCCGTACCAGTTTGGTGCAACCATCCTCCAGGGCAGCACCCCAAAGACCAGTCGCATTGACCCCACGGGCATGAGGCAGCTTGAGAAAGTCCAGGGAAAGGGCCAGACACTGTGGGATCAGGATGTGGGAAGGACTGCAGGATTGCACTCGCACTGCCTCTTGCCCCTGCTGCCCCAGGGTCAAACGTCAGAGGAGGAAAGCACCAGGAAACCATGGGGACCATGCAACACAAGCCTCCACAGTGCTGACTAATCACTCGGGAATGACTTATGAAGGAAAAGTCCCTGCAGTGGGGAGTGAACATGCCGGAAAGAGGATTTCTGTTAAATGATGGAGGGAGGAGGAAAGAAAGGAGTCGTCCTGCTTTTGCCATGCTCTGCCGGGAAACACTTGGCTCAGCTTTTGAAACCAAATGACATGACAAACTACATCTCCCTCCTGTGGGCATAGGACGAGAGCGAAAGAGGAATGATCCTGTGCCAGGTCTCTGCTCCTCAGGGGTCAGTACATTTATTGCCATGGCACAGCAAGGCTTCACCTTCCCATCAGAGTGGGCTGCGACACAAGACAGCAACACAACCAACCAAGCCACACAAAACAAGTTCCACTTTAAGTAAGGCATGAAAACTATAGGCAAATGCAAAATTGTCAAAGTTTAGCAAGAAATACTTGTCTAAGAGTCAGATAAACTGGAGATTGTTATTTCATGCAAGCATGCAAACAAAAAAACACGCCTCCTCACGACACATCATGTGCTTACACAACCAGAAAGTCCAGCTTTGATCAGCAAGGCTGAGCTGATAGAAATGGTTGTAGAGTCTAAGAGCTGTGTAAGAATTGTCTCCAAGAGTGCTGTAACCATTTCAGCAGGATTAAGGTAATCCTAAATCTCACTAGGTCACTTCAGGTTGCACCAAGGTTAAAAAACCTGGCCAGTTCTTGCAAAGACTGACAGAGGCATTAGGTGACAAGTCATTATCGTTGTGCTGCATCTTACATTACTGAAGGAAGGTTACCAAGCTACAGTGGAGAGGCACTCCATGCCCTGGAGATGGAAAAGGTGCAATATATAGAGCTGGGAAAAAAAAAAAAGCCTCAGCAAAACCAAAATGCAACAAGTAATGTAGAGGTTTTCAGTCGCCAGAGTGACCTCTGCATTACTGATGAACGTGTTTACTCACAGTGGGGGTAGGTCAAGATAGTTATAAGAAACAACATGTAAAATCCTGTTCAGATAAATGAGCCCATTCAGATAGGGCTGTCTAACATCTTCTGTGCAGCAGACGCCAGGCACGAAAGCTGCAGTGGATGGAGTTTCTGAAGCCAAAACCAACACATTGGAAATTATCAGAAGTGATTACTGTTTGGGGAAATCCTTGGCCATAACATACAGCAAGAGTCAATTTTTCCATCTGAAACCAGAATAGCCATACTGACTGTGATTCATTGTGCACAGCACTGTTCGAAGGAAATCCCCATTCATGCAGCCCTGCACAGCTCAACCCATCTCCAGTCCACGCTGCAGCACCAAAGAGCTCAGTCTCAGAGCATACTTTGTGGTCCGGGACTGGTGACACACCAGACAATATCCTGCCAGTTATTTAAGCTACACAAAACATTTGCGGTTTGTCTCAGCACTGATAGATTTTGAGAATCTAACAGCACAGCTCCACACAGATTTTCTTTGAAGTGTGTAAACACAGATACCCTGTTACAGACACCCCATAGCCCTCTGTGGCTTAGTGACAAAGTTATTCCAGAATTTATCAGCAGGTCAGCTATCTCGGTCCAGAGAAGCAATAGGAAAGGTGATTTATCTCTAACACACAATTGCACCTCCACTCCAGATAGGAAGGGCTGTTTTGAAAATCCCCCTCCAACATCTGAGCCATTTCAACATCCAGACAAGTACATACTCTTAATATAAACACACGATGGTGAGAGCAGCCCTACACCCACACAATGCCACCAGAACATGTCTTGCCACGCCACTGCAATTCACTGCTGCTGTGATGGTGCAAATCACCTGAAATCAGCTGTGACCTTGCTTTCAAACTCCAGCCACCACCACAGCATCACCACGCGAGTGCCCATTGGGAGGGGGATGACATATTTTCAAGCCCAGCTTCTCTCTGCAGCCACGCACCATGTGAGGATGCCCCTGGAGCAGCTGCACAGTCACTACAAAGACACGCACCCACTACACAGCCCTGCAGTCCTGGCAGGCACTGAGGCTTTTCCATGATCACTATGAAGATGCCTTAATGCTTCTGTGCATTAGTCAGCCACCTGATAACTCTTCATAAGATTTCACAGACAGACACCTATCCTCCCCTTCTCTGGAAATCATGACCATCTTTGTCCAAGAAGGAAGCACCCACTTTCTTCCTGGAACATCAATCCTTAAATGAAAAATATTCAGCATTGCGCAGCTGCTTCTTGAAGGAAAAAGCTTCCTCCTCTTTGTGGAGAAAGAAGTGAAGTCATTCGAACATATTTTTGTATACTTGTGCAACCCAGCAGTCAACACACTTCCATCTGCACATAGAAGGCTCATCCCTGCACGGCTGAGAGTTAAGCCCTGTGTGTTTAACATCCCATACAGGACAGTGCTGTGTTTATACTGTTTCAGCTACAAGCCGCTAACATAAGGAATAGACTCCTGGCTTGTGGCCGAGGTAATTCATCCGACGGTGGCAGCCACTATCAGACAGACCTCTTCTGAGAGGGCCTTTCATGAGGAGAGGGCTGATGAATCTGCAGAGACACAGTCTGCATGGGTGGTCTCTGAGCACCTTAAAGAGGCCCATATGGTATTAATGGTAAGGCTTGAGTACATTTTAGCCACAGCTGAGCAACACTCTCTTGCAGATCACACACTCCACTCCCTCCTCCCACCCCAACTCACTCACCACACAGCAAAGCTTTGCTTCAGATGTGCGAGTTTTGCAACACCCCAAGTACCCCAGGAGACGCCACCACCCTTCCCCAAAAGCCACTCTCCCACACCATGGGTCCTGTGTCACCCACAGGCTCTTCTCAGGGGCCACCCTCGTAGCAAGCAGCAGGAGCAGCTCTGCTCATTTGACACCATCAGCCTAATCCAACTTTGTCAGAAGCTGCTCAGCCATAACAGGTTCTCATTGCTAACAGCATTCCAGAGCTAGCCAGCGTTCAGATGGATACCACCTTTCCTCTCCGGAGGCTGGACTTCAAATCTTCCAACTAACGGCTTCATACAAGTCTTTCCAAACTTCACAAACTCACAGCTCTCCCTGCTCTTCAGGGACAGCGCTCCACCACACACATGCTGACTGAGCAGGGTGCAGGCAATTACCCAAATCCTCACCAGCTGCAAGATCTCATTTTTAATCTGCAGTCTCACATTGTTCACATTTGCAAGCCTATTGTATTTCACATTTTTAATACAAAGAAATAAAGCACTAGCTCTAGGGGCAATTTTGCTAGAGTTGGAACAGTTGCAGCAACACTGCAAGCTCTGTTCTTCCACCTGATCTCCCATACCCCTTCCAGTTACCAGCCAGGTTAGGTTCAACATTAAGCCACTTCATTTCTCATAAATTCCTCCACTTCACTAAGAAAAATGGTTAGTCACATGCTATTACCACTATCCAGACAGATCAAAAGCCCCACAGGTGTCTCCTACTCCTAGACAAGGACTGGGCTGCTCCCTTCAAGCTTCTACATTTGAGCTTAAATACTCTTGCTGTGCTGGTACTTCCACAGAAGCCTGAGCTTAATTCCTTACATTTAGAGTAAGAAACACTCTGTACCTTATTAATGCCCATGTTTAAGTAATAAAGCTGGTTAATTAAAAAACTGAAGCTTCCTCTGCCTTGGGCAGTATTTTCAACCTATAGTTATAGCAAGCACTTCATGGGAAGTTCATTTTTGGGCCCTGCAATTAAAAAAAATCTATTAAATAACCAAAGAAAGCTATGTACTTTTATCTATATCAGAAGAGGTATCCTTTAGTTTTAAAACTCCAAGCTAGGCTACAAAACCACACCAAAATTTGACGTATATTTGTTGAAGTAGGGGTTTATGCCTCTGACTTCAGGGGGCTTCCCTGGTTGAGTCTGGGTTGTTCAGCAGAGTTTTGCAGTCAGGAAACTACGCATATACCTGCTGTTTCCAGGATCTGAACTAACTGTTCTGGTGTTTTCATGGCAGAGCAACCAACCTCCACAGGCTGACTCTGGCAGAGAAGCTCCAAGCTTTCCTCCCAGAAAGCAGTACATGAGGATATGCCCAACTGAGGAGCCCAGTAGCCATGCGGTTAATTCTCTGGGACAGGGTCTTTGCAATACCCTCATCCAGGAGTCCCACATGCTCCTCTGTCTATAACTGCAGATGTCTGCAAGTCATTAGTGTGCTCAGTAATGCTCATTTAGCAGCCACTAATCATTCAGTGTGACAGCACCAAGGGCAGGGCTGAGCCACCCACTTTACAATGGCAGTGAGCTGAATGCAATTAATGCTTCTGCACCCTAACATTTTTGAGTAGAATCTGAACAACTATCTCAGAATTCTCTAGCTTGTTTTGGATGGCGTCCCTGCTTCTGCACAGCTCTGGGGAGAGCTGGGACACAGGGCTCTTTAGCTGCCTGATTTTGTGGCCCCTCAAGCAGACACCTCATTTGGTCTTTGGCAACTCAATTGAGCTGGCAAACCTCACACTTGCTCACTACTCAGGTTAGGTGAGAGAAAAACTAGCTTTTGTACTAATAGTATATCAATACAGCCAACCTCCACCAGCCAGGGCCTTCTCTAATACCAGGTGTACTGACTGGGTGGTGAGGGCTACCCTCCTCCCTTCGGTCACATTTTAGTCGGCAGTTCAGTTGTCCAGCACACAGGCTGCATCCTCTGTTAAAAGCATCAAACTCCTTCAGCCAGCACCATCAGGCTACCCAACCACAAAGTATTAAGAGAACACTGGGATGGCAGCATTACAGAGGGTCCCGTGGTCCCTGGTAAAAAGTACCCGTGTCTTCGTCCTGACATCTAGCAGCTGTAGTGTCTGGCGCTGCTGAGCACAAGCTGTGGCACTGGAACTCGCTGCTCTTTCAAGAGTCACCACAAGTTTTCCTAGCATTCACCAGCCAAATTTTGCCATTTCTTCATAGCAGCATTTTTGCCACAAGCCTATAAGTGTTACCAAAAGAAACAAGGCTGAGAGACAACCAAAGCTGTTTCTATTTGACTTTTAATTAGATCATTGATCTTGTTCAAGCAGTTACATAAGCTATCAGATATTTGCATGCAGCCACACAGTTAATCAACAGCTGGAACAAAGCTGAAACAACACAATTAGCATCCTAAGTCTTCTCACTGCCAGTATGTTAGGTCTGCTCAGACACCAACTCTTCCCCCACAAGAGAATTTGATAACAAGCAGTGTCTGATCAAGTAACAGCTGCTCAAAGCCACCACAACCAGCAGCGACTCCAGCAAACAGCAGCTCTGCAGGAGCATCCAGGTATTGGAGCACACTCAAAGGTGCTGGGGTTTAGGATTATTTGCTAGATCAACAAGTAAAATTACTCCGAGACTCACAGAGAGAAGGAAAGCCTACAGAAATTCACTGTCTAGCTATGAAGCAACAGTTGATATCTTGCACCATCAAGATGAGTTTGATTACCAACTTTGTTTGGTAAGCCAGTGTTCCCTGTTCTGTAGTGAGGATCAAAAGTAGTTAGAAGAACACAAGATTGGTGTCTCGCGCCATGACAGATAAAAGGTGTATTTGTTATACAGCCAGTTTCCAGCCCGGGAGATGTAGAGATAATTGCAGGACCCTGTACATACTCACCAGCTCAGGCTCCTTGCTCCTGTGGTCTAAGCCCACAGAGGTCTGCTGCTACCACTCAGCTTCTCATAGAGGGAGGATCTGCACAAAGGTAAAGGTCACCTCCAAGACACATCACTGCTTTAGCCTTGAGACCTAACCTAGCTGAGACCAAGCTCGCCAGTATTTGCCTATGGGAAGTCCACTAAAACTGCTGCACCTACTGCTGCAAGCTTGTTGTGAAAAAAGGGGATGTAAAACAGTTAATTATACCAATTAAAGGGAGCACAGATAGAGCATGTTATTATCTAGCCAAGGGGAACAGTATTTCCTCTTCTCTGTTTGAATAACCTTCAGATGCACATGGCATGGGTGTTTGCTCAGAGCAGCTCCCTGCGCAGGGCCCTCTGCAGGGCTCCAGAGAAGGCTTTGTGGCCACCTACGGCTCATTTTAGGCCCACCAGCCACGACAGTGACCTTTAATACAGGCTCATAAATACAGACACACACATTGTCTCCTCACAAGAGCAGCCACAGGCTAATCAAAACCAGCAGGCAGTTGCAAGAGCCACGGGTAGCCCAAATCACAGTGGGCTGCGAGCCACAGAGAGCCGGCCACCAGCATCCCATCCCCAGGTCAGGCTGGAGCAGCTCCAAACTCGCTCACAGCACCTATGGAGGGCACAGAAGCCAACATGTCAGGGCTGCATTTAACAGCTCAGCCCCAAGTTCATCTCTCATGCAGACAGCTTGAAGTGTCCCCCATATTTCAGCACAAAAAGCGGGTGGAAATACAGCAGCTGTGGGCTAGCAGGAAGGGTGGCTCCACCACTTTCAGTTACTGCTCTGCGGCAGCGCGCAGGGTCTGCGGCCAGCACTGCAAACCCTGACACCCCACCCAGGCTTGCAGAAGACAGCAAGAGCTTCTCCAGCATTGTGGAAAGAGCAGACGGTTGCTCAGCCTCTGGCTGGCTGCTCAGCATGGCCTGCTAGCACGCACCCAGGAGATGCCAGGACGTGCTGTTGCGACAGCCCATGCTCATTTTTCCCCTTACAGCAGGCTGGGTGTCAGCACGGCAGTCAGTCTGTCTGTCTGTGCCCACCTCACCCTCAGAGGACCCAGCCTCCAAGAGCTGTGCTGCACCCAGCCCAGCCAGTTCAAGCTGGAGTAATTCAATGCTCTGACAAATAAATGCATCATAATTTACAGCGTGCCCTGAAGCAAGGGAGAAGGAGCTGCGGCTCATGATGTCATTGCAGCCCACAGTCATTTTTGTGCAATTACTGGGTAACGTTGGCAGAAGAGTTCTTGCAACCTGCTGCTGTTGGATGAAAGCTTATTTCTTTGCAGATCCCAATCTAGATGCTCAAAGTTTTCCCATCACCAACTGATCACTAAAACTTGCTATATTTCAGTGACCCAGTGAAAATAACTCTGAAATATCAGCTGAATTTATGCTTTAAGGTTAAATACTACTTTCAGTGTTTACTGGTTCCTTCCCATCAGATTAAGCTGTCTCCTTAGGAGGAACAGTGGAGGACCATCACCTGTGTGACTCAGAGGAAATATTCCATTAGCAACCAGACAGTGCAGCTGTATGTGTGGCTGCTGTTCTCAAAGGGTTTATTAGAGAGCCATGGTTGCTTTCTCCCAAGGACAGTATCAGCAGGAGGTCCAAACAACCCCAACCCATCACACCAGGGTAGACAGGACTCAGCAGCTCCATCCTCTGCCCACCCCCGAGGCAGCTCCAGGGCAGCGTCTGCTGTATTTCTCAGCACAAGGGAGGATATGCAAGGAAACCTCTGCTTCCCCAGGAACTCAGGCAAAGCTTCATTTAGCTGTTGTTTGAAGTGGCCTAGTTTGTTTTCACTAACGCAAGAAAAATCCAGTTTATTCTTGCCATGGTTGTGAGTATTACAGTTGTCATGTACTAGCACAGTAGGAAGCAGACACTGCATACATCCCACTACAGATGTTAGACTTCAACTGCTTCCAGCAGAATAGTGTTTACACAAGGAACTGCAATCCATTATCTGAACCCAAAGGCCATCACAGCAGATCCAATCCTCACTACAACCTACCAGACACCTCCAAAACTCCAAGTCAGTTATAAGAGGGACAGAAAGCTGAAGGAGGCTCACAGACAGGTTAAAGACCATATTAGAGCCCAGAGAACTACCTTGTTATGACAATACATAGTCACTGCAGGTAGTGAGTACAGAAACGAGGATTTATCTCCTAATGATGACTGGGAACAAAGTATCCTCCCTATTGTATTACAGAACATTGGACCTTTCTCAGGAGGCACAAGCCACAGAAGCTTCTGCCCTGGGGAGGAGAAATCTGTATCAGGTCCCCAGAAGTAAGACCTTGGGGGAAAATAAATAAATAAATTACTTGAGCTTCATCGCATTAATCCAAATCAACCTGCAAAGCTTGCTCAGCCCAATGAAAAGAGAACCTTGCCTCAACTCTGAGCCCAAGGTCAAGTTCCCAGGAAGAGCAAGCGCAGCTCCACTCACCCCACCCAGGCAGCGGTTGCAAGAGCGGGTGAGTATCCACTGCTACCACACACCCCACTACAGCAATCAATAATAGATACAGGAACAGCTACCACATATTTCACAGACACAGTATTTTCATAATAATTGCTTCTCTCATTTCACCAAACAGGACACGAAGCCACACAGCTGTTACCCCCACCCTTAGCATCAGTTTAGCCCGCAACAAGCTACGCCTTGTGAGTGGTGCCATAGGGTGAGGGCTGCAGCAAAGAGTGCTCAGACCTCCTTACAAGCACAGGCACTGCCCTCCCTTAGCCTTTGCTACATATACATCGCTTTGGGTTCTTCACTTGACAGTTAACAGCTACTCATAGCTTCCTCCCTCCACCATAAACATCTTTGGAACCCCCAGTTCTGTTTTCCTTGCCAAATCCAAGCAGAACGCAACACGTGCTCCTCACCTACTTCCACCTACCATGCATACCCATCACTACCCTGGGTGCACCTGCACAGAGATGCCTCCTCTCCATGGGTGGGTGCTCTGGAACAGAATCCACAGTGTACAACAACAACAACAAAAAAACCCAAGAAAAATCTCACAGGAACCTACTGGTTTCTCTACAGAGAGTCTTGGCTACCTCACCAAGAGCCATAGAATAACCAGATTGGAAGAGACCCACCAGATCATCGAGTCCAACCATTCCTATCAAGAGTCAAAGTCAGTCCTGATGCTTTGTTACCAACAGGCTCTGGGACAGGAACTGAAGTCTGTTCCTGAGAGGCAGAGAAAGCAGAATTCATTTCTCTGCAGCTTGGGGAATTTGGAGATCAATGTTTTACATCACATCACTTGAAGCAGACACTGAACAATACTGGCAATGCAGGAGTACAGCCACACAGAAGCATTCTTAGATTACAGTGGTAAGCTAGAAAAACAGTTATCCAGACCCATTTAAATTTAAACATCTCCATGTAAGTCAATACAGGACATGGCATTAGAATATGGAGCAGTTAAGAGACTTCAGTCCTTGAATAGCTGGCATGGTGTTCAGTGCCTTAAATAAAAAAGCTGTTCAGCACATTAGTCTAGCTGGTCTCAAGTAATTTTACTGAAGTTTGATCACTTTACAAGTTTCCGCTCATATGTAAAAAGAATGCAAGAACAGTCTCCATAAGCTACCTTAAAATTTCCTGTAACTTGGAGCAAATGGCTCATGCAAAGCCACTTTTCTTTAGACCAGCAGCCCAACTATTGAAACAGAAGGTCCCAAGGAGACGAACCACTCTCAGAAGCTGAAGCCACCACCAGTCTCCAGCCATGAGGCCCACTGTCAGTCTATCAAAAACAATTTTAGGGGAAGGATTAAGTGTCACATTTCCAAGAAGCAGAAACCTGCTTCCAATACACACTGGATAATTTCCAGAAAACAGCCTCCAGGGAAGTCACAGGTAAGCGGCAGACAAAATACAAGTGTATTTTGACTACCTCCTTATGATGTGTTAATAGCACCTGGAGTGGGACAGGGAGAGACCCCAAGTGTCTACAAGCTGAAAACACATTTTCCTTTTTTTCAGTTATCAAAGACCTAGTTCTAGGCAATACAAGACAATACATTTATCGAGTCTTAGAAGAAACGAGTATTCCTTTAGAAATTCAAGATTTGCTTCGCCACCCTGAAGTGCATCAACAGTCTAGGGAAGAAAGTTAGTTGGTTTTCAACTGTTTTCCTAAAATAAGGTTTCCAAGAGGTACTTCAATGACTCACAGGTCAAGATAATTCCCTCTTTAGAGCATGCCAGAGGTCTGCACCACAGAGCAGAGTGCATGCAACAAGTACACAGTCATTAACCAAAACCTCACCTGATGTACAGGTTAGGCTCAGTCAGAGAGACATCCCTTCCAGAAGCACCCCTGCTAGTGAGACATCCCAAGACCACCATGGTCTCCACGAGGCAAGTACCAAGACACCACAACTATAACCTCATCCTCTCCTCACCCACCTCCCTCCTGGCAAGGCTCAACTCCCTGCAGTCACTGCAGCAGGACCCAGGACCACCACCAAGATGAACCTCCAAAGCAACCAGACAACTGTAGCAGAAGCTGGTACCAGACTTCAGTGCCACACAGGCCTGGCTCCTCCTGCCCATCCACTTACCTGTATCACCGCTCAACACCGTGGTGGGCAGGTAAGTCTCATCAGCTTACTCATCTGGTGAGAGTACAACCAGGAAAGAGAAACCACATGTTTTCCAGTTTTACCAATCTGATTGCTGCAGTCTTAAGATTGCAGCTTTATTAAACAAACCAGGTAGCTGCTCAGCACTCATCTTGCCTCTGCCAGCAACACAGAGCTGCCAGGCAAGCATCAGCTGTGAAGATGCTGCCAACAGGCACTGAACACCAGAACATGCACCTAGGAGCAGCCAGCAGCTAGCTTAGGAGCAGCTTGGCAGGTCACAGCCCAAAACCACCTGCCAGGCTGCAGACACTGAAGTCCTCTGTTTCTAAGTTAAATCAGTTGACTATTATTACCTGGTATCAGGGTTTCGAGGGGCAAGCCCAGTGCCAACTTTACTTCAATCCCCCTTTCTCAGTCCTTTGCCACAGCATTTACCAAGGCCTGATGTGGCTCCTCTACAAAGCAAAGTAATCTGCAGGGTCCATCAGCTCCTTCAGCCAAGAGAAAAGCCCTTGTGCCCTGCATTCCTGGCATCCTACTACCCAGCGCCTGTCACGCCACACGCCACTCAGCACCCAGGAATTTGCAATTATCTTCAGTCTAGCAGACAAAAAAAGAGCTAGACTTGCCACTTGTTAACACTTCAGTAGCAGAGAAGCTACCTCACGTTGAGAAGACTCCATGTTCAAGTCACCTGCCCTAATGCCAGCTTTTTCAGAGCTTTCAATCCTATCTTTGCAGGACAGAAGAAAGCACTTACATGCTTTAAGGCTGTTTTTATAGTAAACCACACACATGGTCTCCTCTGAAGTGAAGGCACTTCATACTTAAAAGAAAAAGCACCCCAAAACTACCAACAGACTTGGAAAAGACACTAAACAAAGGGTAAGAGCAGCAGGAGAAAGGCTGGATTCCTAACTGTGCATCCAGAAAGGACTGTGGTCAAGCACTACAAATTTAAACTGATTTCTCTGTATATATGCATACTTAATTTAAATGGATAGACATTGAATGCCAAAAGCTTGCTACTGAAAAAATTTAAATGTGTGGTTGTAGTACAGCAGCGGTAGCTGGGCCATAATACATGGCCTCCAAAATGTTCCTGGAAGTTAAATAATAACTGGAACAGGCATTGCATCCATTTAGAGCGGCATTGCTAATGCCAGAAACCAGCAGCCACAGCTGTCAGGTTTTCCCAGCTGATCTGGCTCAGAGCTGGCCCTAAACACCCCAGGCCCTGATGACCAACCTGGTCATAAAAGTGCTTTACCTAAAAGCCTTTACAGCCCTAGACCCCATAACAGCCTTGGTTTTGTTCAGCAACACAGAAGAGATTAAAAAACTAGAAACAAAAAGAAATCCCCAAGTTCTTCAGAACCCACAGGGAGAAATACACTCAGGAGAGCTGGCAATCCCAGCCCGCACTGTGCCTCCAGGAGAGGTGGCATGGGCTTCAGCCCCTCCAACCAAGTGGAACACCACAAGGCTTGTCTTCAAGGTCTTTTTTGGAAAGTGTGTTCAGGATGTTTTGTCAGCAGTGGCTCAGTTTATCCAGGACTGCACACATAGTAGGGCTCCTGTGCTACCACTTGGCTGTGATGGCACAGCACGGATAGAGCTGTAAACCCTTTCATGAAGGGGCTGGGATATGGAAAAGGCGCTCGTAGCCATTTAATTCTACAAAGCTTCAACTACAGAGTTGGTTGGTTTGGGGTGGGTTTTCAGGGGTTTGTTGGTTTGTTTCATTTTGGGTTGACTGGTTTTGTTGTTTTGGGGGTTTTTTTGTTGGTTTGGTTTGTTTTGTTTAAGAGCCAACCCAATGCAAATAAACTGCAAAACAGACAAGACTTAAATGATAACAGCCACCCTGCAGATCTGTCTAATCTCAGGAGGGAGCTGCAGTGTTTCTAGAAAGGAAGTTGCTGGAAGCCAGGCCTGACCAGACTAACCTTGATCTCCCAAACCCACAGCACTCGGGAAGCCCTGCAGACAAATAGGAAGGCAGCTGGGGCAGGAACATTCTTCTAGGGAAAACAATACAATAGGAAGGGAGCGCTGGCCTGGTGTTAGCATTGCAGCCGGTAAGGAGCTATTCCAGCAGCTGAAGAGGAAAGGTGAGCAAAAGCAAGCTCAGCCCAGGAGTCAGCAGCTGCAATTTGAACCCCACTGTGTGCAAAGGGAGAGCTTTTCTGAGTAAGTAATTAGCACCAGCTCTATTCCCAGCTGAAAGTACAATAGCTGTGTCCCCTCATCATCCTCCCTCAAGAGCATAATCAGCCATTTGGGACCCAACAGTCCTCATTAATCCAAAGCTGCTTTTACACGTTGGTAGTGAGGAACAACAGGGCACCCACCTTCTCAACCCAGCCACAGGTTTCCAGAGAGGTCTCTCCCAAACCCGAGAAGTTTATATTTTCTCGCTATTGTAGCTAAAGCCTCTGAAGGGAAACAGCTTCCACCTTGGCCAAGAGTTCTAGGCAACTGAGCAGAGCGGCGCTCACCCAAATTCAGCTGTGCAGTTAATCGAGGCCAGAGTCATCAGGAGGCGGTAATTAGAGTTATCTGGCAGAGAGCTAGAAAAGGCATTCAACATTCCTTCCCAGAGATCTCAGGCATTCAAATTATTGCTTTAGAAACTGTTGCAGCCACACCTGAGCTATTCCCCAGTCACCACACGCATTCCTGTGGGATCATCTGCACCCGACGTGCGTGCAAACAGCTTTCATTTCCTGAGCAGACCACCAGTTATCCAGAAATCGCACCCTCCGACGTGGCGTATAGAGTCCAACCTAGTGCCAGCCAGGGCAGGCAGTAGCTCAAATCATTTCTCCCGGGGAATCAGCAGAGATTCTCCAGAGTTTTCTACCGCAACAGAGAGAGCAAGGAGAAGGCACGGTCTGTTCAAGAGCTGCAACCCACACTTAGGCGAGCACGCACACCACCTGAAGGCCGGGCTCTAGCGAGTGCAAGAAACCTCCTCAGGCTCCTCTAGAGCCTCCAGCAGCCTTATCTCAGCTCGGGAGAGCCAGGCTACAGCCCCCAGCTACAGCCAGACTCTCCCAGCATCGCCCCGGCTGCATCTCTGGGCTGGGGATCCCTGCATGCTGGGGCTACATGGGGGGACAGCCCGCTGGGGCTCTGGGGGTGTTACACCTGAGCCAAAACCTCACCTAGGAGAGTGGGGAGGATGGGTAGCACCTCATTGCTGTCTACAACTACCTGAAAGGAGGTTGTGGAGAGGATGGGATAACACCTCACTGCTGTCTACAACTACCTGAAAGGAGGTTGTGGAGAGGAGGGAGCTGGGCTCTTCTCCCAAGTGACAGGGGACAGGATGAGAGGGAATGGCTCCACCAGGGGAGGTTTAGGCTGAACATTAGGAAAAAAAGTTCACAGAAACGGTCACTGGGCACTGGAACAGGCTGACCAGGGAGGGGGTTGAGTCACCTTCCCCGGAGAGGTTTAAGACACGGGTGGACAAGGTGCTAAGGGACATAGTTTAGTGATTGATGGCAATGGCTGGACTCGATGATCCGATGTGTCTCTTCCAACCTGACGATTCTACGATCCCACGAACGCAGCCCTGCTGCACACGCAGCTTTAGACCCGAAGCTCGCTCTTAAAACACCGCAGCGACCCCTCGGCTCCCCAGGGCTGCACCCAGCACCCTGCGGGGCAANTCATGAAGGGGCTGGGATATGGAAAAGGCGCTCGTAGCCATTTAATTCTACAAAGCTTCAACTACAGAGTTGGTTGGTTTGGGGTGGGTTTTCAGGGGTTTGTTGGTTTGTTTCATTTTGGGTTGATTGGTTTTGTTGTTTGGAGTTATTTTCTGTTGGTTTGGTTTGTTTAAGAGTAGAGCCAACCCAATGCAAATAAACTGCAAAACAGACAAGACTTAAATGATAACAGCCACCCTGCAGATCTGTCTAATCTCAGGAGGGAGCTGCAGTGTTTCTAGAAAGGAAGTTGCTGGAAGCCAGGCCTGACCAGACTAACCTTGATCTCCCAAACCCACAGCACTCGGGAAGCCCTGCAGACAAATAGGAAGGCAGCTGGGGCAGGAACATTTTTCTAGGGAAAACAATACAATAGGAAGGGAGCGCTGGCCTGGTGTTAGCATTGCAGCCGGTAAGGAGCTATTCCAGCAGCTGAAGAGGAAAGGTGAGTGAAAGCAAGCTCAGCCCAGGAGTCAGCAGCTGCAATTTGAACCCCACTGTGTGCAAAGGGAGAGCTTCTCTGAGTAAGTAATTAGCACCAGCTCTATTCCCAGCTGAAAGTACAATAGCTGTGTCCCCTCATCATCCTCCCTCAAGAGCATAATCAGCCATTTGGGACCCAACAGTCCTCATTAATCCAAAGCTGCTTTTACACGTTGGTAGTGAGGAACAACAGGGCACCCACCTTCTCAACCCAGCCACAGGTTTCCAGAGAGGTCTCTCCCAAACCCGAGAAGTTTATATTTTCTCGCTATTGTAGCTAAAGCCTCTGAAGGGAAACAGCTTCCACCTTGGCCAAGAGTTCTAGGCAACTGAGCAGAGCGGCGCTCACCCAAATTCAGCTGTGCAGTTAATCGAGGCCAGAGTCATCAGGAGGCGGTAATTAGAGTTATCTGGCAGAGAGCTAGAAAAGGCATTCAACATTCCTTCCCAGAGATCTCAGGCATTCAAATTATTGCTTTAGAAACTGTTGCAGCCACACCTGAGCTATTCCCCAGTCACCACACGCATTCCTGTGGGACCATCTGCACCCGACGTGCACGCAAACAGTTTTCATTTCCTGAGCAGACCACCAGTTATCCAGAAATCGCACCCTCCGACGTGGCGTATAGAGTCCAACCTAGTGCCAGCCAGGGCAGGCAGTAGCTCAAATCATTTCTCCCGGGGAATCAGCAGAGATTCTCCAGAGTTTTCTACCGCAACAGAGAGAGCAAGGAGAAGGCACGGTCTGTTCAAGAGCTGCAACCCACACTTAGGCGAGCACGCACACCACCTGAAGGCCGGGCTCTAGCGAGTGCAAGAAACCTCCTCAGGCTCCTCTAGAGCCTCCAGCAGCCTTATCTCAGCTCGGGAGAGCCAGGCTACAGCCCCCAGCTACAGCCAGACTCTCCCAGCATCGCCCCGGCTGCATCTCTGGGCTGGGGATCCCTGCATGCTGGGGCTACATGGGGGGACAGCCCGCTGGGGCTCTGGGGGTGTTACACCTGAGCCAAAACCTCACCTAGGAGAGTGGGGAGGATGGGTAGCACCTCATTGCTGTCTACAACTACCTGAAAGGAGGTTGTGGAGAGGATGGGATAACACCTCACTGCTGTCTACAACTACCTGAAAGGAGGTTGTGGAGAGGAGGGAGCTGGGCTCTTCTCCCAAGTGACAGGGGACAGGATGAGAGGGAATGGCTCCACCAGGGGAGGTTTAGGCTGAACATTAGGAAAAAAAGTTCACAGAAACGGTCACTGGGCACTGGAACAGGCTGACCAGGGAGGGGGTTGAGTCACCTTCCCCGGAGAGGTTTAAGACACGGGTGGACAAGGTGCTAAGGGACATGGTTTAGTGATTGATGGGAATGGCTGGACTCGATGATCCGATGTGTCTCTTCCAACCTGACGATTCTACGATCCCACGAACGCAGCCCTGCTGCACACGCAGCTTTAGACCCGAAGCTCGCTCTTAAAACACCGCAGCGACCCCTCGGCTCCCCAGGGCTGCACCCAGCACCCTGCGGGGCAAAGGTCCCGCGCAAGAAAACAAAATAAATAAAAAAAAACCTTTAAAAGTGCTGGGGATGCACTCACCGATGGAGACCAGCTTGATGCTCTCCCGCTCCAGGAACTCGAGGGCCACCGAGACGTTCTCCAGCTGCATCTGTCGGAAGGTGGGTCGCTGGTGGTACTTGCGGTACATGCGCTTCTGGCTCAGCACCTCCAGCAGGGCGATGAGGCGCAGCCCGTCGCTCAGGTCGTGCTGCAGGTTGCCGATGCGCTTGTTGACGCAGCGCAGGTGCTCGTTACACCAGCGGGTGAAGGTGTTTTGCTGGATCCGCTTCCAGGGAGCGTCCTCCGCCAGGTCCTTCTCGGTGGCCGGCATCTCGCCGTCGGGATCCGCCGCTCTGCGACCGCCCTGGCCCCGCGCCTGCGTGCTCATGGCGAGCTCCGCTGCTCCTCCTCCTCACGGATCCGCTCCTCCTCCTCCTCCTGCTGCTGCTGCTGCTCCTCGATCCGCCTGCGGGGAGGGCCGAGCTCGGTCAGCGCTCCGCTCCCGGCTCTGTGCGCGCCGCGCGCCGCCGCGCAGCCTTTATCCTGCGGGAGCGGCGCCGCCCTCGGCTGCACCGAGCGGGGCTGGGCCGGGCGGCCCCGGGACCCCCCCCGCACCTGCCCCGGCGGCAGCGCCCCGGCAATCGCCGGGAGACAGCCCCCCGGGCCACCAAAACCACCCAAATCCTCAGCGTGGCTCGCAGCAAAGCCCCCGCTGCAGGGATAGGGGTCACAGCCAGGGGTGCCAGACCCCCCGGGCCACTAAAACCGCCAAAATCCTCAGCATGGCTCACAGCAAAGCCCTTGCTGCAGGGATAGGGGTCATAGCCAGAGGTGCACCCCCCAACCCCCTGGCCACTAACACTACCAAAATCTTCAGCATGGCCCTTACAAAACCCCCACTGCAGGGACAGGGGTCATAGCAGGGGTGCCAGACACCTTGGACCACTAAAACCACCCAAATCCTCAGCATGGCTCACTGCAAAACCCCCGCTGCAGGGGCAGGGGTCATAGCTAGGGGTGGCAGCCCCCTTGGACCACTAACACAACCCAAATCCTCAGCATGGCTCACAGTGCAGCCCCCATGGCATGGCTGCACAGGCAGGGCTCATGGACAGGGATGCCAAACCCCTCACACCACAAAACACATCCAAAATCCACAGCATGGCTCATAGCGCAGCCCCCACTGCAGGGATAGGGGTCATAGCAGGGGTGCCAGCCCCCCCAGACTACTAAAGCAACCCAAATCCTCACCATGGTTCACGGCAAAGGCCCCGCTGCACGGACAGGGGTCATAGCAGGGATGCAGCCCCCTTGGACCACTAACACAACCCAAATCCTCAGCGTGGCTTGCAGTGCAGCCCCCGTTCCACTTGTGCACACCCAGGTCATTGCAACCCCCCTCACAGTACAGGTAACACCACCAGCCAGCGAGTGGCTGGGGGTAAATGCAGCCACAGGAGGACAACACAGCGTGGGCCAGGGAGGCAGAGGCCAGCAGAGCCCAACCTCTGCGCTGGGAGGGTTTCCCCATGCATGTCTGTAAAATACAGCGGTCAGGAGCACTGTGCAAAGTACAGCCTGGGTCAGCAGAAGCTGACAGTGCTCACGGAAGATGCAGCATGCTGCTAAGGCACAGCACCCTCTCTACTGATACACAAGATTTTATCCGCCGCTTAAAGAAAATAGAAACCTCAAAAAGCAACCAAGCGAGGCTTGGATTCTTGGGGGGGTTCTCTCCCGTTTCCCCCCACTCTGGTGACTGATTTCCTGCTGTGCCACTCCCTGCCGACAGACAAGACGGTGACTTGCCGCTGACTCATTTGATGACAGCAAAGAGTCAACAAAACGATCCCATCTTGCTACACGCTGACTCTACGGATTGCCCAGACATCTCATGACGCTCCCCAGGTCAGTGAAAGCTGCAGCGAGGTGTCTCTGCATGTCCCTGCCCTGAGGGGAGCCCGTGCCACCCGCTTGCTGTCCCCTCAGGATGATCCTGGGCACACTTACGGTCTTGGCTTTGCTGCCAGGAGCTGCTCCACTGATGTCAAGCGAAGTCTATGCACGCGTATCGAATCACAGCAAAGGCTGTCACACCAAAAGATGTGAGAGTCTGTCAGAGAAAACAAATCCATTAAAGCACAATCAATAAAGTGTAATTTAATTAAATGACCGTAGCCACTCGCCACTAAAATTAGGATATAGATTTCCAACAATTTTAGAATCATAGAATCACCATGTTGGAAAAGACCCACCGGATCATCAAGTCCAACCATTCCTATCAATTCTATTCCTTTCAATCAATTCCTTTCAATCCTATTCCTACTCCTATTCCTATTCCTTTTCTTTCAAGGGTTTTATTTTAATGCCCTTACTAAACTGCGGCACTGTGGTTCCTCCCCAGTGACCTAACAACTCCCTCCCCCCAAGCTATCTACGTTTGATTAGATAAATTTGTTCACAAGAAAATAAGAAAGAAGCAAAAGTGATGAGTTAAAGTGGGAATTACGCTTAAATTTCCACTGCTCCCCAACCAGCAGGCAGCATCACCTCCTGTTATAAAACTAACAAAGAAATCAGAGAGCAGATTTAAATTACTGAAAGGATGAGACCTTATGGCACAGAAGCCAACTATCCTTTCTTCTAGTTATTGAGCCGTGCAGCAAGAAGGATTTGATTAAAAACTGACTTAAACCAAGGGATTTTATTTATAGAGCAAACTCAGTGACAGACTATAGAAGTACCACAACCGGGGCAGGTTGTGCCTCCAGCAGCAGCCCAGGGGAAAGCAGGTGGGAAACATGGAGATGAGCCTTTTTTTCAAGGGTTATTTCTCCCATCATCCTATACTTCATCTTTTAACAGATGCTGATTGCTTATTGACTTTGGCCTGGGTTGGGACTCCCTAGCAACCATTCCACATCTGCATTATCCGATTGCTTATAACATTTTAATTTCAGTTCCTTTTCATCTAGTAATGCACAGTCTTTTTAATATTGTTTTGTGCCCAGGCCACATTGAAAGCTGAAGCTTCAGCTATTTTCTCTGTAACAAAAGAAGCGAGTATAAGTTAAACAGGAAAAACGCAGAATCAGGACCTTAATTTAAATATTTAAGTACAATTTTCAGTAGAAGTCATTTTTTCCGTAGACCCAGTAAAGATAATTTTCATCCCAACGACATATTGTGCAACAACATGTTCTGCACACATAAGGACATCGGGTTCTTCGAGTGGTTTTGTGCCGCTCCATCAATCCATCCATCCACCCTGCCAGCAGTGTTCAGGCACGTAAACACATGTGAAGCGCTCAGCAAAACGCTGGTGTGCAGCTGTAAGCCCAGCTCACCACATCAACCACATCAACCTCCGGAGAAGGGCATCGGCAAATATGGGTATTTTGGATGGAACTCAGCTTTTTGTATCCTGATTGCTTTCACAATTATTGGGAAACAAAGACTGCTTTATGGGAAGAGAATGAAAAGAAGCAGAATCTCTGCTCTGGGCGACAAATTCTGTTTCCTTCCATCCTTCCTTCCCATTCGTAGATGACCCTCCCAGCCATCTGAGCACCATTTCTGGTTGAACTCCTACACTCAGGCATCGCCCGCATGTGTGTTTGAGATCAGCGTGGGATGAGCATTGTCTCCAAGAGCTGCCTGGCCACAAGGGTGGCACCTGGCTGTGGCAGTGACTGCTCTGTCAGCCAGGTCCTGTGGCATCGATGCCTTATAATCTGCAGTTTATGAGCGTTCCCTTCTGCCCCTCCACACCGGGTTGTTCTAAGGGGTCGTATTTGGCCTGAAAAACTGGATTTCCTTTGAAATGAGGTTGGAAGACACTTTAACACAAGGGAACATGTGTTTCAAGTTTCATCAGAGAAGTAAAAACAAGCTAACCCATGGATCCATACTGCTGGAATACCATCTTGGTACTGTATATTATTACAAATGAAGTAATACTTGCCTTGCAGAAATACCTTGTGTGTATATTTATACGGGTAGATGTTTGTGTGGACATATGCAGAGAGGGAGATTTCAACACTGCGCTCTGAGGCAGAGACTTTTTCCTTTTAATTTGCCCTGTATGACTAAGATCTTTCCATTCTGGCTCTTCCTTTGCTCACTAGATGCATATATAAGGAAGGAAGAACATTGTCATTGCTCTTTAAGCAGTTGCGAAAACAGAGCATTGAATTTTTTCCATTGTTTTAGAAGTGCTCTTCTTCCCTCTTTTTGATCGTTCACTGCAACACAGGAATTTAAAAGACCCCGTTTATTCAGCAGAGTTCTTCCACTGCCCCATACTTACTGTTTTATCACAGAGCTGCTCAGAATATTCTGCATTTAAAAACGCAGCCTTGACAAATGGAATGAATTGTAATGGCATTTGGTTTCTCTATTTTTAGCAAAATGACATTGAAAAATGTCTCTCCAACCAGAATGTGGTGTTAGGATCGGTGAATTTACAGGGAGTTGCTTTGCAGGGAGGAATAAAAAAATTGAGCAGCAGTTCAAACTGTAAAGAGAAATAAAAGTTGAGTGGACTTTACAGATCTGCTGCTGGGCCTGCTGGGATTTGATAGGAATGGTTGGACTCGATGATCTGGTGGGTCTCTTCCAACCTGGTGATTCTATGATTCTGTGATTTTATGATCCATGACAATCCTTAGTGGAAATTTGATCTCAGCACAGATTATTTATCTCATATTTGGGGGCCCTGGAAGTCTACTGTAGGACTTTGTAGGGGACAGTTGCCAATAGGTTTTTTGAGCATCCTAATGGCAGGGGGAAATAGCAGCTGTTTCGTTCAGGAAAGGTCTGTTTAAGCCTGGTTTGCAAAAGCAGAAGGGCGTGGGGAGCGGCGTTGCTGGCCCTCGCTGACATCAGTGGGCAGGCAGCGCATGATAGGGGTGACTAATGAAGCCTGATGATCAGCTTTATCACGGTCTCATGTGATGATACGTTCTTGGATGCTCCCAAATCAGGGGCTATTTATGAGTGGTCCCAGCCATTTGGGACACTGTACGTGTTCCCTCCTTGATGCATAATTCAGCAACAGTTTGCTCTGATGGTAAGAGAACAGGAATCAGAATTAATATCAAATGTTAAGCCAACATCTGCACAGTTTGCTTGGAGCAGGAATAGGCTGTGGCTGAGCATTTGGGGCTGAGTCTTTGCAGGTAGAAAGGCTTTTCCCTGCCTCTGGCAGGCTGTGGTTCAGTTATCACCCCTCTGAGGATCTGTGCAGCTAGAAACATGGTCTTTTAAAGACTTGAGTGGTGCTGCTAATACATGAAGAGCAATGATTCTTTTTTCCCACACTACAACTAATCCCACAGAAATTATTTTGAAGATGCATCCCGTCTCAGCAGAAACGTGTGGTAAAAAGCCAGCAAGATGTCTCCATCCTTTCCAAAAGTTTCTGTCAAAGTCACTGTGCTGTGAGAGTTTGTACCCTGGGGACGTGGAAGCTTGGAAAAAGAATAACTGGGCCACAGGCTATAGCACCCAGATAGCTTTAGAAATTTGTCAGGAGACTTTAAATATTTATAAGTTTTTGGCACATAAACACAGGACAGCTTTGTGCATTGCAACAAAAGCTGTGTGCAACAAATGCCATAAAATGAATGAGAGCACATTCAAAATACTGTGCAGATGCTAATCCCCACAATGCCACAGAGAGACTCATCTGCTAATCCAGCACTGAGCCAGTCAAGTTGAAGAGAAGCTAATGCTCAAAGTAGTTTGGTTTTTCAGAAGCCGCAGACACCATAACTCAATGGGATTTCATGACTAAGTGACCATAAATGACATTGTTGCACAGCTGGCAGAACCAATCCTGGCTCAGCGGTCACCGCCAGGTCCCCAGGAGCAGCATCTAGCCTCCTTCATCAAAGATTCCTGAACACACCACAAAGTTTCCTTGCCCTGTACACTATTTTCTGGGTTCTAAATGACAATAGAAGTGTTTCTTCTTGATTGATGAAGTAGCTGTTAAGCCTCTCCTTTTGTTACCGTGATCTCTACCAAGTGAAGCAAAACTGAGATAAGTCATTCAAGTCAAAGCATGAATTCAACGGATTGCGTCATGGATAGCGTTTTCCTTATTCGGCAGCTCTATGGAAGGCGAGGAAGTTCTGCATCATACAAATATTGTGTGGGACATGTGATACAACTTGTTCTGAGGTTTTCCATCTTCTTTTTCCTCCTACCTCTGTTATCCAGGGAAGACAGCAATACAGGAGCAAACAGCAGCAGCTCAGACCAGACTGGGGTGTCTTTAGGCAGAGAAAGCTCTAGAAACATGCTGAAAAATATAAGACTTGTCATGGAATTTGTATTAAAATCTACTATTTAAAAGTCTCTTTAGGCAACAGTTGCTTGTAGTAGCAGCTGTGTCCAGGACATTTTTTTCAACTCTCCGTGTACACAGAGGTCTTGCTGCATTATATATATATAAATATATATATGTATGTCTTGCTGCATTATGCATGTATCCAGAAGCTGAAACTGCTGCCAAAATCCACTATCCATCTTGCATACTCAGTGCTTTGCCAGAGCTTACAGTGCTTCTCTTGCCTTGGATCCCAGAGAGACTTGCAGCTGGAATTCAAAGCTCTGGTCTTGACACAGGCTGTACATGGCCCCAAAACAACGTGACAGCTGAAACTGGGGGAGACAACGAAACTGGGATTCATTTAGCACAAACTGGAAGAGCAAGGACAGATTATTCCCTGGGATTTCACCTCTTTGTCCAAAATCCCACCTTTCTTTGTTCTTATTGAAATGCTGCAAAATTCGTCTGGTTTTTTCAGGCTCTTAAGAAGGAAGGAGTTTAGAAGGAGTTGGCATCTGGGGAAAGGGGGGGATGTTTTTATGAACCGTTTACTTTTACTTCTAATTGGTGAAGATGGCTTTAAGTGAGAAATGTATACTCTCAGCTATGGATAGGAATGTTTCTTTTTTGCAAAATCCCAAAAAAGGTTGTGTTGGTACCTGATGACGATGCCTGGCAATGCAGATATCCCCAGAACAGTGCCTGCTCTCAGCCAGGAACCCCACCGAGCGCCAGGAATGCAGCCGTGGCCACACCGTGGGTGTCCCGGCAAAATGGAGCTTACCCAAATAAACGTGACTTGACATATCAAACACGAAGTTGGAAAAAATAGTTTGAAATAGCAATGCATTTTTAAAATAACTCAGGATCTGATTTCATGACCTGAGAAGTCAGATCCTATACAAACCCACACAATGCTCCAGTGTGCAGCTAATCACAGCTTCCTGCCCGTATCAGATAGCGCAGGCACAGTGCTCATTACACATTTTCTCTGCTTGCTTCCAGCTTTACCTACTGCTTGTGTTTGCATCCAGAGTAACCAGCGCTCTCTTCCTGAGATGGGATGCCTATTTTTTTATGCAGTTTGAGCTTCTTACTCTCTTGACTCCATGAACTGGAGTTCTCAGGAATGACAAAACCAGTGTAAAATCAGAATAAAACATCTCAGATCTGCCAGAGCTCCTGGACTGCACGAAATTCCAGGTGTTCACCGTTTGCTCTTCAGGAGTTGTTTTAACCTGGGCTGCAGATGAATGGTTGTGTTTGACTGCAGAGGAGCAGCCAAGCTCCTCCTCGGGACAGCTGGATGAGGCGTAGGAAGGAACGCTTTCCAGGGGAATAGTGTATATTTTTTTAAACGAGCCAAAGCCCTTCTGTGTGACATAAACAAAACTGTTGACCTATGTGGAACCAAAGCGGGAGGACTTTCAGCAACTCTGGCACGTTCCCCAGGAGCGAAAACACACACATCCCTCCTATTTCAGAAGAAAGGCACGATGCTACACGGTGCTCTCATCTACCATCCCCTCTGTGTTGTTCTCATGATGGTGAATAATCAATCCAAAAAATGGTTTAAAGGGATTTGCTTTCTGCAGAAAGCTGAAGTCGCTCTCCTCTCTCTTTTTTTTTTTTTAAACACTTCTCACAAAAATATTCCCAGACAGAAATCTTGCATAAGAAGCCCTAAGCCTACTGACTCATTTTGAAAGCTACTTTATTAGCCCCTACACGGGCTGATAAGCCTTGGCTGGCACATAAGGACATGAGGGCTGTACATTGTTCTGCTGCTCAGCCCAGCGCCGTGCTGGCAGCCTGGTCCTGATCCAGCCAAGCAATTAGAGGATTTAACTTCCTCCATAAATGCTTGTATGCGTGAGGCCATATATTTGGGGGCATTTCTCTGCTCAAAAGGGAGTTAACCTTTTAAACGCGTTGCAGAGCCAAAAGGAACGGCAGAGGCCTCTGTGGGCAGCATCGTGCTGGTTTGGGTGAGAATTAGGAATAATAAAGGGTGGAAGAGAAGCACTCGGACCTGGCCAGCAGTCACCAGCCTCGAGCCACCATTCCTCACGCGTAGTTGTTGGTTCTGCTGTTAATGTGCTGCAGCGTAACAATATCCCCTGGCTGAGCTCTGCCCAGCAACACCCTGCGAGGAGGAGAGGAGACGAGAGGCGGGTGCAAGAAGCACCAGTTGGGAGAAAAGGGCAGGGTGTTGTCTCTGTCCCAGAAAATAATGGGAGGCATCACCCCAGGGGTGGGTGGGAGAAAGGCAGCAGCTTGGGAAACCCTGCACTAAGGGTGCTGCCACAGCCTCCAGCAAGAACTTGGGGGCTGGGTGTCCAGGAATGGTTCCACAGGGTTTGTCCAGAGAAACCAGAGCCCCAGATGGGAAAAAAAACAGGGTAAGAAGGAAGCTGAGCAGATCGCCCATCCCCACAGGACAACCTCTGCCTTACCTGTTCCTAGGAGCTTTTCTGGGTGTATGTTTTTCCTACAAACTGTGAGATTGACTTGTGAGGACCTCTGCTCTGCTCTAGCTCTGCCCCTGGCTTGTAGGGCAAAGCCTGTGATTCCCATGTTCCTGCTTGCTTCACTTGCTTTGCTACTCTATTCCTGGATTTTGTGGAACAGCTCCAAAATCACCAGCTAAAAACCAAAACAGTGAAAGGTATGCAACTGGGACAGATGTCATCAGAAAGGTGTTACTGGTGGAGCTAGTGGGGCAGCTGGTGCCTCTTGTTCCTTGCATACCTGACAGACGTCTGAAACAGGAGATAATATCAAGAATGAGCACGGTCACACGCTGTCCAAGTGAAAAGGACCAAAAAAGTAAATGTAGATCCTTTTCAGTCCTCAAAGAGAGTATTGCGGAGGGCAATGCAGCCGTTCTGCAGCAGCTGGCACTGCACATCAGCCACCTGCTGCAGCCCCTCTTCTTTCTAAGCCATATGCACCGTGGCTTCCCTGCAGGTTAAAACATCAATGGAGAGGCTGGTGTGACCCAGAGGGGGAAAAAGGAGCCCTACCAAGCCCAGTCCTGCTAAAAGAAGCAAGCAAGAGCATAGTGTAAGGGCTGGGGCATGACTGCAGACCCTTGTTTGAGGATGGTCACTGTGCCTTAGTCCCAGCAGCCCCATTGCTGCAACGATGGTGTTAAAGAAGGGAGAGGGAAGAGTGAGAAACCACAGCAGCCACAGGTGAGTGGTTTTATCTTTAGAACTGCAGAGGTGATCCAGCTGAAGCCAGTTGTGCTACATAGGAGCCCCACAGTGCCCAGGTAGGACCACAGGAGCCTTGCAGGGTTATCATCAGTGCCCTCTCAGAGGCACTGGGTGCTTGCACTGGAACAGCACAGTGGCCAACAGGGTGTCTCCTATGGCCCTTGTTTGCTTTTGGCCTCTCTGAGGCTCAAGCCTTGGGACAGAGGTGAGAGGAGAAACTCCCTCCACTTTGCAACACATGCCAGCAGGGCCAGGCAAACCCACATGAAGCCCCTGTGTTCTACTTTCCCCATGGCAATAGCCTTCTGGATATATCTCTTTTTGGTTGAACTTTGTATGTCAAACCTCTTTGTCATTGTGCACGGACTTTGGTCCTTGTAGCACCAGCCATCACCGGCTGGCGAGCTCCTGATACGACCGTGTCTTAAAGTGTTCAGCCGAGCAAGCCACGTGCCGGCGCACCTGAGTTATGTCCATCTGCTCTGGGAGCAGCGGTTGGGAAGACTCCCCAGCAAGAACCTTCGCTCCTGTGAGAAAAGGATGAAGCTGACCATTATCACACTGGTGCTACCAGTGCCCAGCTGGCACGGGGACCACACAAGGCAATCTTCTCCTTAGTTCCTTGACAGCAGTGAATTTCCAGTAGCAAAGTGGGGGGGCACAGTGAAATAGTTGCAAACTGGTGAAGTGCAACTGGAAAACGGCTTTGTCATCTCTACTCCAACCTAGAAGGCTCAAGGCAGGAAAGCAGCGGCTGGTGCAGTTCAGTTTCCCTTCCCGGCAAATCCCAACCCCTCTAACAGCTCTTAGAAACACTAATTAGCACAAAGTTCATTTAGCTGCTGACCTTGGAGAACGAAGGGATCACTGCCCTAGAGGGCTTTGCAGAGGGTCCTTCAACCCAGGGCTGGCTAGAAGTCTTGTAAGAGATCTAGGGGTTAGAGACAAAGCCGCACGCTGTGGTTCTGCCGTGTGCATGCAGCCGGGTGGGACACAGCGAGACTACAGCCACCGGGATTGGGTGCCCCACGCAGGACCAAGCCTGATGATGCAGGGCTGAGCAGGGGGCTGGCAGGGTCCCAGTGCTCGGTGCATGGTCCTGGAGCAGAATGGGTGCTGGAAGGAGGTGCCCAGGGGTGCTGAGCCCCATGTGTGAACATTTTACAGTGCTGCCACCTGTTGCTCCCCACACCATGGGGTCCTGGCTGGCATAAAACTTGTCCTTATGGATGCTCCTCGCCCTACTGGGCGCATGTCACCAGTTGGCTCTCACGCTCCCAGAACAGATAAATCCAAGCAAAATGGATTATTGAGTTAATTTGATAAAAATCCCCCATGCTCGGCATAGGTGAAGGGTTCTCTCACTTTCCTCAAGCCTCAAGAACCGCTGCAGGGTGGGAGGCAGGGAAGGGGATGGATGTGCTGCCCCGGCCCGAGGCCTGGGAATATCTCCTAATGCTGCAGGAATGCGGTTATGTCATGGCGAGTCCCCCACACGCCCTGCCACTGCCTCCCAGCCATTCGCCAGCCAAAAGCTCTGGGAAACATCGTTACCGCTGAAATGGAGGCATAAATTTCTGCTGGCAGGGCTCCTGGCTGCAAAAACTCGTAAGCCATAACAACCGCTGGCTGTGACAAAGCCACTCTGACATTTCCCATGGTACCTGTCCCATCCCCGAGAGCCTTGGGCAGGAGGAGGGGGGGAAAGGGTTTTAGAAAACTTTTTGTTTCCATTACGTAGTTGAGTGTTACCAGGGGCGATATTTCTGACTGTGCATGAATCCTTCCTGCTGAACTCCCTGGGCATGACGCGCCCACGGGAGGGGAAAGCAGCTAAAGACGAGAGCAGCTAAAGTACTCTCCTGCTGAGCTGCTCTTTCTGAAGATTTGTATTTGTTTTTCCAGCCAAGGCGCTTTATTATTACAGAAAGAACATGAGATATTTATTAGCGATCTTACAAATTAGTTTCTCAAATTGTTTGCAGCAGCACAAGAAATGCTGCAGTCGTTAAAGTTCATAGAAAGTCTCGAATGCTCCTGTGCTTCAAAGCTTTTCCTTGTGCAACAGAAACAAGGCAAAGTTGCCCCCGACATGCTTAGACATCGGACTCTGAAATACCGTTGATCACCTCTCCACCGAGCCCGCACGGCTACTCATCCTGCCCTTGTGCACATCGGTAGGATGAGCTGGGAGCTGAACCCGCACAAACTCACTTACAAATGTGATTTTCAAAACAAATAACTAATTATTTCCATTCACTATGCTTAATTTGGGCTCACATAGAAATGATGTTCATCCAGTACTCCAAAATATGTCACGTATTAGGAGCTAAAGAGTCCAACCCCATGAATGAGTCATCACCCAGTGGATGAAATCCCATATCTTCATGGCTGCTCATAAATAAGACAAGCTCCGCTTTATAGTAAGTCATAAGTAAACAATGAACTATACGAAAATCAGAATCAGCTGTGTTATAACTGCACGGGCACGGTGCCCACCCAGAAATGAAAAGCGAATGTGATACCATCACCATTTGGCTTTGGAGGCTGAATTTGGGGCTGAAACGCTTAAAAGGAGTTCTAATGCATGTAGCAGGGCGGTCGGATATCCAGACCTTCGAGGCCACCGCAGATGCCTGTTTGCCATAAACAACACATTATCCTGGCCATTACCACTTCTGAACCTCGGAGCTCGATGTCTAGATTTTCTGAAACCATCATCTGGTATCTTCTTGCTGCAGGCCAGCATCTCCAGGTGGTGCTCCCATGCTCTTGCAGCCTGTTCCTACGTCAGTGCTCTCTCTTAGGCAGAAGAGAAGGGCAGCAAAAAGCTGCTCCTTCACCCTGTGATGAGTGTCGGTACCTCCCATGCATCCCTCATAACTGCCACCCTGGGCTCAGAGCTGGATTCACAGAGCTGGCTGGTTTTTTTTTCAGAGGGAGGCTGTTTTTTAATAACAGTTTGAACCAACATTGTGAGAAATAGCAGGAAATAGCAGTAAGTATTGATCAACCTCTGCCTCACTATAAAATTAACAGCAAATAAAACTCAACGTTTAAGTAACTGGAAGTCTGACCACATCACAGACAGCACAGGGGAAGGGCCAGGCGAGAGGAGATACGCTCTCCGCGTGTAGCAGCAAAAGGGCCTGGAGCAGGAGGGGCTGCTGAAGCCACCTCCAAGTGTGAGCTCCGTCATTGCCCCAGGGAGGGTCTCTCCCAGCCACAAACAGCCTGTGGGGCTGTGGCCAGNATGAAAAAAAAAAAAAAAAAAAAAAAAAAAAAAAAAAAGCATCTTTCTACTCCTGAGGAAGAGAAGCGTTTTGCTATCTTGTTGAAAACTTTGGGAAATGAATGTTTTCTCCTCCCTCTTCTCTTACCCTACTTGTGTCTAGGTTAATGGTGCAGGCAGAACACTCATTCTTGGAGCATAACACAAAGAAGATTCTTGAATTTTAGGGAAAAACAGGACATGTTTGGGCAGTGCTGGAGGGGAACTGGCAAGTGGACAAGGTTGAACACCTCAGGAGATATTCAGCACAAAGGAAACCATTAAAGGGAGAGGTGTCCAGAGCTCCCTGGAGATAGGTGCTGGATAAAGGAGCAGCCTTTGAAGGCTTCCAGGCCTATGTGGGTGCCATGGTGGACTCTGAGGTGGAGATGTCCTGCTGATCCCTCACCCTAACCCTCTCCTTTTTCATACAACAGAGCAGCCCAGGCTACCATTAAAAGAGCTGCAGGGCCAAGACAGTAGCTGTCTGGCTATGGGGAGGGGAGAGACTGAAGCAGCTTTTCCCTGAGAGAGCAAAGCTCCAGCATTTGCCAAAACACACAAGGGCTCAGCCTGCCTCGCGACTGTCCCTGCAGAGCAGGGGCTGGGGCAGATCGGGATGTCCATTCCACAGCCACGTGTCTAGAAACAGGGAGGGAGACTTTTGAGATGAGGCAGAAGAATGAAAGCCCAGAAGAGGCCTAAGTGTGGTCGCTGTCACTCAGTCCACCCAACGTCTAATCTGGGAGAACAGGAGCCTTCCCAGCACCCCCGCCACCTCTGACTGCATTTCTCTACAGCAGCGAGGCCCTCTCAGGACTCTACAGATGATATCCAGATCCTCTTAGGAGACCTCCAAAGAGGTTCTCCGGCTTCCTGATGGTCCTCAGCCCAAGCAGCTCCAGCAGTCAGAGCGGGCTGGGCAGCACCGTGACCCTGCACAGACTCTCTCCCCCAAGCACGCTCTGACTGGGGAAGGTGTTTTATTTTCTCAATCCCATTATAGTTGCAAAAGAGCAAAGCACGGGTGCAATCCAACCAGAGATGTGACTGCACAAGCCCCAGTCGCTTCTGGCTGTGCAAGCGGAGGTGCTTCCCCTATACATTCTCCTTTCAATGCTGGAAAACTATTGTACCTTGTTAATAAGGTTCTGTAAATGGATGAATAATTTCCACAAAGGAAAGAACGTAAAACTTACATCGGTGCAACATTACTTCTAATCAAGTGATCTTCATAATTCTCCAGTGAGTCCTTCATATTTTCCACATGTAGCCAGCTTTGTCACCCAAAGCACGTTGTATTCAATAAAAATACCAGTCTTCATTACAGAAAAAAAAACCCTCCTGGTGCAGAGTTTCCTGGCACTGCACATCTCGGGTTCCCTCACTCAACATGTTTAGAATTAAATCACAAAACCTTAACTTACCCTCTAATGATCTGTTTGTTTCCAGATTCATATTCCCACAATATGTTTGCTGACAGCAGTTGGGCTCTTTGACAAAAGACAAGCATTTTTTTCCCCAACAATGTATATTTACTTCGTTCTGGTGCATTACAGGAGAAGGGCGCAGGCTGTATGAGCTGTCACCAATAACGTGACTCTAATACCAAATGTAATTTATTTAGTACAAACTAAATGTTTATACTAAGCGTTCTTTGTTCTGTACATTATCACTTCAACATTCAGCTTTTTATGAAGAGAGCTGTGAGAAATGTTAAGCCTTATTTTGAAAGGATTTTTAAATTTAGCATCGCTTTGAGTTGGAACCAAAATTCCATTTATGTGCAGTTCTCAAGAGGAGGATGGTAAAAACCTGCTCCCGTCAGTTTCAGGCATTTAAATAAAACTGTCTTTTCAACTTTGTATTATGTGTTAGAACAGAATAAAGCAAAACCGACTCTTGAAAGGATATATTGTTTCAAAATAAACCCAAATAATGACACCCCAAATAAAGCTAAATGCCGTATTTTGACATTATTGCGCCTTATTCCTTTTTCCTACTCTTACAGTAATCCCTTCGAATTCATATCGATTTCACAAAGCACTTTGATCTCAACAGAAATGAAACACACTGGGATGAAATCTAGTCAAACCAATATGTCCTCAGCCTTTCTCACCTACACATTGATAGTCGGGGCCAGGAAAGTGTCCCCACATTGGTGTCCACACTCGAGGCAGCAGTAACAATGGGGGTTATTTAATAAACTGGTGACACCCAATGACAAAGCAAAACTAAGTCTGTAACATCTGCAGAGCCCTGGACTTCTCTAGAAATAACATTTACTTCACATTTTTTTGTGTGCAAGTTTCTCCATCAGAAGAATATTGGACTTTGTCGTATGAATACAAATCCTATATAAATATACTGGAAAACTGCATTTAAGTGTGGTATCCACCACTCAGAAAAGATGAGAAGGGGAGAGAAGTGAGAAGAACGGCTATGGCACGAGAACCCACCTTGGAGCGAAGGGTTTTGGGAGCCTGATCTGCTGCTGAGAAGGTCGAGGCCAGATGTGGTCACGGGCTGCAGTGCCTGCAGAGGGGAGAGCAGAGTCAGAAGCGAGGGGTCCTCCCTCCCCAGAGAGAAAAGGGCCCCCTGGCAGAAAGCTGCAGCTGAAGAAATTCTTGCACTAGGGAAATGTATTTTCAACCTGGAGCGACTTGACCTTCTGAACAACTAACTGTATCCTTATCCGCCTGTAACGGTAGCTCCTCCACCACTGCATATGGAAAAACCGATGTCAGCTGTTTCTCTAAAACATACATAATTTAAATCGGAACCACTAAAAGTGCTTGTCCCACTTATTACATTGTATCTCATCCCTGATTTCACTGTCCCTGTTTTCTTGGAGGTAATTCATCCTACAAACAGTGATTTCACGCCTAGAAAGAATGAATATCTTACTATTATTTCCATTTTTACGGCAATTAGAATTATTCTTATTTGCTTATTGCAAAATATTTTAGACACAACAAATGAAATACCTCCAGGTTTATCTGATGAAAGGAAATCCTTTCTGTGGGCTCCCCTTTGGTCCCTGCTGAGACGATGACTCAGAAGACTGAAAAGTCCCACTGCGGCGCGTGAGGGTGTTTCTCTGGGGTGTGAAGCTGACATTCCTTTATTACAGATAACAGCTTTATGGCACGGGCATTGTTCTGTTTTACCAGTGCCCTGTTTTCCCAAGGTATTTAATGAATAGGCTCTCAACAGCAAAAATACAGGCTGAGATCAGGAAGGCAAATAACCTTTGTACTTGTGATTGCATATTCACATAGCTACATGTATTTTCCTCATTAACATATAGGGATCCCTTTTTTTGTTATTTAATTTTAATGGGCTTTTTATTGTATTTAAAAATGTAGAGGAAAACAGAAAAAAAATGAATCCCATTGTTCTCCTACATGTTTGTTTTCACTACGACTACTAAGAGGAAAAGCCCTTTACAAAAACAGGATACAGCAGACTTCTCCTCGCTGCCGCACCGTGCACCCCCTGCACACTCACACACTGCGCACGGTTGCAGTGGAAACCAAGAGCCCATAGAAACTCATAAATGAATGAAAAAAATTCAATGGGAGTTTTATTACCCACTTAATGGGAGTACCATCAAGTCCTTACTGAGTAAACCCCACCAGCCTGGGCAGGTTCTGCTCCCTTTGGATACGTCACAGTCTGCTCGCAGGCATTTTTCCCTGTGACTTCAGTTCTGGATGAAGAGGGGCAGATGGGGATCATAGAATCATAGAATCAGCAGGTTGGAAAAGACCCATTGAGTCCAACCATTCCCATCAATCACTAAATCATGTCCCTCAGCACCACGTCCATCCATCCCTTAAACACCTCCAGGGAAGGTGACTCAACCCCCTCCCTGGGCAGCCTGTTCCATACAGTGAGCTCTGCTGCCACGGAAGGCATCGAGCCAACGAGCCACATGGCAAATCCATAGTGTGCAGCTTTCCTTCCCAGGTGTCCTAGAGAAGAAACGTCAGGGACCCAGCTGGTGTAACCTACACCAGATAATGCCTGGCTCCCAGAGGTGCCCCCAAACCTGCAGCCTCCTTTCCACAACTAGAATTATTGCTTCCTCTGCTTGTTTTGTGGCCAGTCAGTAAAGTGCCCCCAGCCAAGCCAGCAGCCCCTGGGAAAGGCACCCGGGCCAGGGCAGGAGGACTCAGGCTGCACTCCCTGCAAAGCACATCCCGACAGGCTGTTGTTAAGAATAAAAATTGTTGTTTTCTTTCTCCCTGTACGTCAGCATTTGGAAGGGTTCATGCTTCCAAAGAACAACATTGGCTTGTTCTCCATGGTATAGAAGAATAAATCAAGAGCAATTACTAGGAGATCTGCATTTCTGTAATCAAGAGCCTCATCTCTGGCCAGAGAGCACCTTGTGGGAATCACATTATAGTAACTGGGAAGCTAGTAAAGAGCAATTTGAACTTTTCTGACTCTGAAACACTGATAGCAATTCCATTTGCCTGGTTAGAAACTACCGCTTAGCAGCCATTCACCTGATAATGTCTGTCAGCCACCATCCTGAGATCAGTTTAATAAAAAAAAAAAAAAACAANTCAGCCTTTCTCACCTACACATTGATAGTCGGGGCCAGGAAAGTGTCCCCACATTGGTGTCCACACTCGAGGCAGCAGTAACAATGGGGGTTATTTAATAAACTGGTGACACCCAATGACAAAGCAAAACTAAGTCTGTAACATCTGGAGAGCCCTGGACTTCTCTAGAAGCACCGTTTACCTCACATTTTTTGGGTGCAAGTTTCTCCGTCAGAAGAATATTGGACTTTGTGGTATGAATACAAATCCTATATAAATATACTGGAAAACTGCATTTAAGTGTGGTATCCACCACTCAGAAAAGATGAGAAGGGGAGAGAAGTGAGAAGAACGGCTATGGCACGAGAACCCACCTTGGAGTGAAGGGCTTTGGGAGCCTGATCTGCTGCTGAGAAGGTCGAGGCCAGATGTGGTCACGGGCTGCAGTGCCTGCAGAGGGGAGAGCAGAGTCAGAAGCGAGGGGTCCTCCCTCCCCAGAGAGAAAAGGACCCCCTGGCAGAAAGCTGCAGCTAACGAAATTCTTGCACTAGGGAAATGTATTTTCAACCTGGAGCGACTTGACCTTCTGAACAACTAACTGTATCCTTATCCGCCTGTAACGGTAGCTCCTCCACCACTGCATATGGAAAAACCGATGTCAGCTGTTTCTCTAAAACATACATAATTTAAATCGGAACCACTAAAAGTGCTTGTCCCACTTATTACATTGTATCTCATCCCTGATTTCACTGTCCCTGTTTTCTTGGAGGTAATTCATCCTACAAACAGTGATTTCACGCCTAGAAAGAATGAATATCTTACTATTATTTCCATTTTTACGGCAATTAGAATTATTCTTATTTGCTTATTGCAAAATATTTTAGACACAACAAATGAAATACCTCCAGGTTTATCTGATGAAAGGAAATCCTTTCTGTGGGCTCCCCTTTGGTCCCTGCTGAGACGATGACTCAGAAGACTGAAAAGTCCCACTGCAGCGCGTGAGGGTGTTTCTCTGGGGTGTGAAGCTGACATTCCTTTATTACAGATAACAGCTTTATGGCACGGGCATTGTTCTGTTTTACCAGTGCCCTGTTTTCCCAAGGTATTTAATGAATAGGCTCTCAACAGCAAAAATACAGGCTGAGATCAGGAAGGCAAATAACCTTTGTACTTGTGATTGCATATTCACATAGCTACATGTATTTTCCTCATTAACATATAGGGATCCCTTTTTTTGTTATTTAATTTTAATGGGCTTTTTATTGTATTTAAAAATGTAGAGGAAAACAGAAAAAAAATGAATCCCATTGTTCTCCTACATGTTTGTTTTCACTACGACTACTAAGAGGAAAAGCCCTTTACAAAAACAGGATACAGCAGACTTCTCCTCGCTGCCGCACCGTGCACCCCCTGCACACTCACACACTGCGCACGGTTGCAGTGGAAACCAAGAGCCCATAGAAACTCATAAATGAATGAAAAAAATTCAATGGGAGTTTTATTACCCACTTAATGGGAGTACCATCAAGTCCTTACTGAGTAAACCCCACCAGCCTGGGCAGGTTCTGCTCCCTTTGGATACGTCACAGTCTGCTCGCAGGCATTTTTCCCTGTGACTTCAGTTCTGGATGATGAGGGGCAGATGGGGATGTTCCATACAGTGAGCTCTGCTGCCACGGAAGGCATCGAGCCAACGAGCCACATGGCAAATCCATAGCGTGCAGCTTTCCTTCCCAGGTGTCCTAGAGAAGAAACGTCAGGGACCCAGCTGGTGTAACCTACACCAGATAATGCCTGGCTCCCAGAGGTGCCCCCAAACCTGCAGCCTCCTTTCCACAACTAGAATTATTGCTTCCTCTGCTTGTTTTGTGGCCAGTCAGTAAAGTGCCCCCAGCCAAGCCAGCAGCCCCTGGGAAAGGCACCCGGGCCAGGGCAGGAGGACTCAGGCTGCACTCCCTGCAAAGCACATNAAACCATGAATCTGAGTTTAGGAAAATACATTTTTGGGGTTTTTTTCCCCCTAAGGAAAAAGATGTAACACCATAAGCATTGAGGGTGTTCTTCGGGACAGGGGAACAATATACCATTCTAGTTTTTATTTTGTAGGGATGTGGTTCTACTTGTATTTCTTTAAACAAAGTATAATGCTTGTTTATTTGCCAGAAATTATCATGATTTTTGATTCAGCCTCGATTTCTGAACAAGAGGGATTATTACTATAATGTAAGATGATTGCACTTTACAATGTAAATGATATGATAACTGTTTATACAAATCCTTAGGTAAGGCTACACCAGTGTATTACTGCAAATAAACATCCAAATTACTGACCCAGCGTCTTTGAACCAGTGAGCGTTTGCTATCCTTCAATAAACCAAAGAGCCAGGGAGACAACACAGACTCAGCACAAAGACTCTGCCTGATATTACTTAGAATCAGACCACAATGTTTTCAGCTTAAGGGAAAAAAGCCAATTTCCATTTAAACTGAGAAGATCTCTCATTGTTTAGAAACCGTAACCCAACATCCCGTGCCTTTTGCATTTATTGATAAATAGCTCCCCAAGAGCAGAGGAGAGGATTAAGGAACATGCCCATCAGTCCTTCCTCATCAGGGAGAAATAAACCCACAATGTCTTCCCTTGCTGCATGCAGTTCAATTACAAAACCACGTTGTTCCCGAAGCCACAGGATCCACTGGCCACGCGCCCCAAAAGGCAAGAAATTGTGCGGTTTTGGTGGTTCTTCCATTCCCCAGGCGTTGGTAGGACAAGCTCGCTTGGAGCAATCCCTTTCCCGAGAGTGGATCAGTGACAACCCTCCCAGCACTCCCTCCATCCCCCAGACCACCACAGCCTGTTGCCATCCAGCCCCAGCCCGGGGGTCCCGAGGGCAGGTTCCGCACGGTGCCCGTCCACACCACCCCTGGCACCTACCGGCTGCTGCTCCTGCCGAGCGATGGACGATGGACGGGATGAAGCTGCCGGGCTGGGGAGTTGCTGTCCCAGCGGCAGGAGGTCACCAGGCTGCTGGTTTGATCTTCATTTCGTCTTCATCTGAAAAGTTTAACTCTTTCTTGCCCCACAAAGGCAAAATATCAGCAGGGCTGGCTGTGCCACTGCTTTTTTTGTGCCTTAGCAGGGACGCTGAGCACACCCTTGCACCAGGCTGCCCAGGAGAAGGACACGTGCTTGAGCAAAACCAGGACGTGGGCGGGGGGGGGTCAGCGTGGGTGCTTTTGCTCTGAGACTTGGGGATGAGTTTGCTGCAGAGAAGCCCATGAGGACATCTCCCGCTCAATGACGTACACCCACCCAGCCCTGTCCTGAAGCCTCCGTTATTCCCACACATTCCTGTGGCTGCCAAATCCCTGCTGGAGACCCTTGGGGCTTACACTTGGGAAGGAAAGGGGAAAACCTTTGACAGTGCTTTTTTTTGCCTTTCTCACCAAGCCTCTGGGAAACTGCAGAGGGTGGAAACCACTTCTGGCAGAAGGGGAACCCAGATCTGCAAGGGTAAGTTGGGACATGGTGCTAAAACATCCCAGACCAGCTGCCAGAAGCCCCCAGCCGTGTCCGTTCCTGGGCACCCACCTCCCTCCTTGCTTTGAGCAGAGAGGGGCTCCTGGGGATGGGGTTCAGTGGTCCAGCTGAAGATGAAAGGGCCTTTGAAGAAGGAAGAAGATGTCCCTGCTTGGCCCTCACAGCTCCCTGCGCACCAGCACCGAGCCCTGTACGCGGTACTACCATAACGCGTAGGACAGGGCAGGGCCAGCCACCAGGGAACTCAAAAGACTGTTTTTCCCAGCAAATGGTTACATGATGATGTCAGCCCTGGACTCCATGTTCCTTTGCCCTTCTCTGCTGTGCAACCATTGAGCAATGGAAAAGTTTTCTGCATTTCAAGGCAAGGCCGTCCCACACTGCAGGCTCACTCATGCCTTTAGACCCTACACGTGACCCACACAAACTTTTCAGAGATGATAGATCAAAACTTTTAGGCTCCTGCCCCGTAGGAAGCTAAGCTGAGTCTGGCCTTGCTGAAGGCTTCTTCAAATCCCAGTCGTTAGGCATGAGGTCACGGCTCTGTCACCTCCTACTCTCTCGGTAGAAGGATGTCCCAGGTGGGCAGGATGCAACTCACTATCAGGAAGGCCACACGCAGCAGGGACGGGGGCATTTCATGGAGCCAGCAGAGGCATGGAGGTTTTCTCATCGACTCGATGCAGCCAGGGTGCTGCAGGGCCCTGTGAGCACAGTGCCCGCAGGCCCAGACACACTGGCACCCCCTGTGCTGAGTCCAGCTGCTCCTGCTTCCCCTCCACGTCCTTTCCAGAGCATCATCCCATGCATCCACTGGAGCCCATATGGGTCCTTGTCACTGGTGATGAACTGCTCAGAGCAAACAACAAACATGAGGCTCCTGCAACTCACAGCTCCGATGGAGCACATCTACCTCACATGCTGCCACTGGGCTTCACTCGCGATCTCACCAGGTTTTACCTAGACCCTTGGATGAATCCAGTGCATTTTAAATCCAAATAAATAAGAACCTCAGCCAGGCCCTCCAGGGTGGATGTGCCCCATCGAGCCTCTTCCTGCCCAGGTAAATCCCAAAGATCATCAGTATATTTCATGATCAGCACCTCCCCGAGCACCCAGGCACCCGCAGTTACATAAAAGGTGATTTTTGTCCCCAGTAATAGAAGCCTCGATGAAAGAGGAGCCCAAGTGAGGGAGAGGGAGGGGAGAGGAGC
>WAAB01016923.1:66729-100908 GCA_013389865.1 Piaya cayana | reverse complement strand
CGGTACTACCATAACGCGTAGGACAGGGCAGGGCCAGCCACCAGGGAACTCAAAAGACTGTTTTTCCCAGCAAATGGTTACATGATGATGTCAGCCCTGGACTCCATGTTCCTTTGCCCTTCTCTGCTGTGCAACCATTGAGCAATGGAAAAGTTTTCTGCATTTCAAGGCAAGGCCGTCCCACACTGCAGGCTCACTCATGCCTTTAGACCCTACACGTGACCCACACAAACTTTTCAGAGATGATAGATCAAAACTTTTAGGCTCCTGCCCCGTAGGAAGCTAAGCTGAGTCTGGCCTTGCTGAAGGCTTCTTCAAATCCCAGTCGTTAGGCATGAGGTCACGGCTCTGTCACCTCCTACTCTCTCGGTAGAAGGATGTCCCAGGTGGGCAGGATGCAACTCACTATCAGGAAGGCCACACGCAGCAGGGACGGGGGCATTTCATGGAGCCAGCAGAGGCATGGAGGTTTTCTCATCGACTCGATGCAGCCAGGGTGCTGCAGGGCCCTGTGAGCACAGTGCCCGCAGGCCCAGACACACTGGCACCCCCTGTGCTGAGTCCAGCTGCTCCTGCTTCCCCTCCACGTCCTTTCCAGAGCATCATCCCATGCATCCACTGGAGCCCATATGGGTCCTTGTCACTGGTGATGAACTGCTCAGAGCAAACAACAAACATGAGGCTCCTGCAACTCACAGCTCCGATGGAGCACATCTACCTCACATGCTGCTGCTGGGCTTCACTCGCGATCTCACCAGGTTTTACCTAGACCCTTGGATGAATCCAGTGCATTTTAAATCCAAATAAATAAGAACCTCAGCCAGGCCCTCCAGGGTGGATGTGCCCCATCGAGCCTCTTCCTGCCCAGGTAAATCCCAAAGATCATCAGTATATTTCATGATCAGCACCTCCCCGAGCACCCAGGCACCCGCAGTTACATAAAAGGTGATTTTTGTCCCCAGTAATAGAAGCCTCGATGAAAGAGGAGCCCAAGTGAGGGAGAGGGAGGGGAGAGGAGCCCCTCTGCCCTTCTTGCCTGGAGCAGGAGGTTCCATCTGCAGCCCTGTAATTCCACGTGACTCATGGCAAATCCAGGGATTCCCTGTTGACGGCACAGGAGATGACAGCTAACAGATAACGCCCCTGAGGACACCCTTATCGAGGGCTGCAGCAGCTCTTCATTCATCTCCAAGATCAGCCCCACTGGGTGTCTTGACTTAAAAGCCAACATTTAAGATAATTTTTCAAACCTTGCTCTGGAGGGACAGCAGCTTTGGGGCTTTTGGTGTCAAGTATGAAAAATGTAATTGTGGATAATGACGCCTCTTGCTGCAGCGCAAGCAAGAAACCTTTGTGTTTCATGGCTGCTCTCTGTGTCCTAAAGTAAAAAAAGGGTTTCTGCTTTCATTACAAAACATATTTGTATTTCAGCCTGAAAGGCTGCCTCATCTGGGAGCTCTCTAGCGGCCAGCACTCTCTCCTGCATCTGGTGTTACTTAGCCAGCAATTTTTCTTCTGCATCGCCTGGGGGCCAAAAATACTCCCCAAAAGGCGAAGCACAGGTTAAAATTGTTTGGAGAACAAAACTCTGTTGGAACCTTTTATTGGAGTCCAGGGAAATTTCTTTTAAAATACATACACATAATATTAGCAGCAATAATATACTTTTTAAAAGTTCACTGTGAAAGTAATGATGTTTCAGAATGAAGCCCGCGTTTCAAACCCATCTGCGAGGAGATCACATCAGACACGTGGCTTGTGGTGCCACTTTCCTTGGTGTAAAAGAAAATATGCTGCTAAACGTACTTACTTTTAGCTAAATTTGGATGGTTCTGTTGTTTAATGCTGGACTTCAGAAAGCTTCACTTTCACAGAAAGCTAAAATTGGGGGTTTTGTTCAATGATAAATACAGGCTTCTCAGCTGGTCTCAGTCCCACCCTCCTGAGTCCTTACTGGCTTCTGCCATTGAGACGCTTAAATTCACCATTATAGTTGAATTGCAAATATTTAGACTCACCTGGTTGGCATCAGCCATCCCTCTTCCCCCAGAATTAGGTGAGGGCTGGAGGTGTTGGTGACCGGGCAGGGTGTGGGGTGGGTAGTCACCTCGTGGGACCCTGCCCTGCACGGGGCACCAGCACGAGGCAGCTTGGCCTTAGCCTTTGCTGATGCTCATTAAGTGCTTCCATTAAATGCTGGTAATTTCTCAGCTGAAAACCGAGAGACTGGGTCACCTCCACGTGCACCTCTTCTGAGCAAGGTCTCTTATTTTTCACCTCACTGCAAGGAGGAGCCCAGTGGGCTGCAGGCATTTGGGGCAGAAGAATCAAGGAGGTGCATCCCAGCTGATTTCGACCCTGCCCTGGGTACACTAGGTCCAAGCTCATTATATATCACTTTTCTTGTGGTTAACTGCCCTTAATGGCATTTCCTGGGAACGGGAGCCTTGGACGACTGTTCCCACTCGCAGAAAGATGCTGTCAGCTGGGGTACAGAGGCCTGAAGTTGTGGTGGGGATCTGCTGGCATGGACAACCTAAAGCTAGTCTGAGATTCGCGCTTCACCTCTAAAAAAAGGGTAAAAAAAAATTATAAATATTTATATTATTAATGTTTTTAATAATTGCTAATATTCTTATAAATTGTGAGAATAAATATAAATTATAGAGCATGAAATCTGAAGAAACAACACAGATGGATTTTTTTCTAATGTCTTACGCCACCTCCTATGTTTATAAATGAAAGAGAAGCATCCAGAGGTTCCTAGTTTGAGATCTTGTTAATCAGAAACACCCTGAACACTTCTCAGTCTGTTTTCAGAAATGACCATCTAAAGCATTCATCTTTTTGTTAAAAATACACCTTTTCATTAATAAAAGGGTTTTTTTATTCTTATTACAGCCCTATGCTTTTAGGGTTTGGTGTTTCTTTTAAGACGGGAAGAAGCATTTTTCTAAACTTAAAAGAACCCTTCTCGAAAGGGGTAGAGATATGAAATATTCTATGACACAGTTTCCTTTGATTTCCAAATTATTTGATTCAAGTGCTGGAAAGCCTTGGAAAATAATCCCAGTGAGGGAGGAGTAAGAGAGCACCAGGTTTTTCCTAAGCCTCTGAGACCCTTTCAAGCTGGTCTGAAAACCTCATTGTTAATCAAAATAATTGCGTGAGAACCAATCAGGAAATCCTGAAACATTCAAAACGAAAACTTGTCATTACAAATTCACCGTTATGGCTAAAAAACAGATTATCTCTGTCCAGAGCTGTGGGAAAGTTTGCTTTGTAGCAGTAGGGGCAGAAATAAATATTTGCCCATTCTGTTTAGTTTACCCTAAAAACACACATACATGTGCGGCGCTTCAATTAAATCCTATTTTCTTTCCCCCCATGTGCACATCGTTTGAAGTCCCCACACAAGGGGCTTTTAAAGCATCCCTCCCAGGACACTCCTGTATGTACCCCAAACCCAAAGTCTTCCACAGGGACACATTCCGAGTTACAGATGCAAAAGTTCTCCAGGCTGGGTTCTCTTTCGTAACAGCTGCTCACAGAGTTAATGGTGCGCTTTGTTTTGAAAGGAAGGACCAAACTTATAAACACGTCAATTAAAAATGCGGTTGTTTAAATAAAAATCAGAAAAATAAAAGGGGAAAAAAAAAATTCCAGCCCTGTGGTTGAACCCCTCCTGATCCACTCCCCCGGGGCAGCAGCACTCACACAGGTGAAGAGGAGAGAAAAACAAGGGCTAGAAAAAGAATGAATGGCCACCACATTTAAAAATGCCTGCTGGAAGCAACCACAGGAGATGATAATTCAGTACATTTTGAAAATACATGGAAAATACATGGCCCATATCCCACCGCTGCTCCTGAGGAGGTTGGGGACACCACCAGAGCATCTGCTGATCCCTCTGGCATCACATGAAAGTGAAACAACCCTCTGTGAGGTACAAAGATCCTTCCAAATTTTCTTCTTGCCTAAAACAACTCACAGTTAAATAAAAGTAGGGCTTATTTTGTCCGGATTTAGCAAGTCTTGGCTCTTTGTTATCTCAGGAAATCAGGGTCTTGGTGCTTCTCCCACTCGAGTCATCGGGAATGTTGCCACAGGCTCCAGACGGCAACCAGACTTTATCCTACAAGCTTCTTGGTCGAGCTGACACCTTTTCATTGCCTGGTGCCTATCACAACAATAAATTTGCCAGAGCTGAGTATTGCTGCAAGTAAAGCGGGACAGGCAGCAGCTTTCTGCCGCTGCACAGATGGGTGATAATTGTCAGTCACAACTGCTGCAGGTCCCTCTGAACTCAAAGTTCACCCCCACTGCTAACCAAACCCTGTCCTGGGACATCCTGCGCTGGGGGGCTGAGTGGAAGGAGCCACCTGGGGTGCCCCCAGCCCTCCACCCGTGGTTGGAGTTTCTCTCCCCTGGCCATGGAGAAGCACCACAGCTGTGATGTGGTTTAGGAATGAGAAATTGTGGCATTTTGCTCCAGCTCTCCCACCTGGCCCTTCCAGCGCAGCCAAGGGCTGGATCACCCGCAGGCATCATAGCAGGGACCAACCAGGTCCATGGCAACACACGGGTTTGCACACAAGCACCACCATTCGTACGCAAGGAAGATGACTGGCTTGACAGAAGATTCTGCTGTCGAGAAAGAGGTGGGAGCAGCTACAGGCTGGTTCACTGCATGGCTGAATTGAACTTTCAACCCATTTCTGTTGAATGTAGCAGCTAACTATTGTAAAACCATGGAAGGAGGCCACTCTCAGGAGCACCCCTGGCAGGACCATCACCTCTGGGGTCAGACACCAAGAACACTCCCGGCTGCTCACCCTGCTGTGCTGCAGCACCTCCCTGGCACTGTGAGCTCTTGCTGGAGCTGGTGACTCAAAGGCAACGAGAGCTCTGACTGGCTATTTCTGCCTCCACGTGTGCAGATGTGGGTCCTCCCCAGCAGAACAGACAGTGGAGGCACATCCCAACCAGCGGCACCATGGGGTGAAGCCATCTTCTTCCCACCTCTTGGAAGGAAGAGAAATCCAAAGGGAGTCGAGGGCACCTCAACAGATGAACAGAAACCAACGGGGAGCTGTGCTGGGAGGGAAAGAGGCCTAGGAGAGCAGGATTATAGATGAATAACATGTGCAACAGTAATTAATCTAGATTAGTTTTTATTTTATAGCATTAACAGCCTGCAGTCACAGCATGCGGCGATCTGGTCCTGCGAGTTCCCAGCTTTCCCAGGGCTGGGCCGGATCGCCTGGCGCTGGAGGAGCTCCAAGCACGGCGTCAGCGCGCAGGAAGCGGTGCTGGTGACTCACCGGCTGCATGCTTGCTTGGAGACTAATGAACTAATACCCAGCACTCTGGCCCTTTCCACGGCCCCTCTTCCATTAATCTTCTGGTTAAAAAGTGCAGCGGTTGCTCAAGGGGGAAAATTCCCAGCGAGCAGAAGGATTTGTGCCGGCAGCCCCCCTGCGCTCAGCTCCTCGGCAGCCCCCACGGAGCCAAACGTCTGACTCCTCAGGAGCGGCCGCCACGCTTGGGAGCCGCTGGGATTTACGGTTCTTCCTCCCAGCTGCCCTTGGAGGCTGGGGCTCCGGCAGTGCATGCCGGGTGATGCGGGTTTGGGCTGCAGCTCGTCTCTCAGGGATGAAACGTAGAAAGCAGGGTCTCACCTGTGAGTCGGGCAGCTCACAGAGACACCTTTGCTCCCATAAAAACAATTAATTTGGCACTTTTAGGCAGACTGTGCTTTCTGCAGCAGCAACTTGCTGATTTGAAGTGCTCATAGCCATCCTCATGACTCTCTCGGCCTCCCCCGGATACAAACCTTGGAGATCTGGATGTTTGTTTTCCCTAAATTAGAAGTCGCCGCATGCCGTACCACCACCACCACGTACTGCCCTAAAGGGATCCATATATCTGTTGTGCCTGGAGCAATAATGGAGCTTCCCCAGCCTCAAACAACAACAAGCAGCAGGGTTAAAAACTGTTTCTTAAAACTCCTGAGAGGCAAGAGCTGGAATAGCAGGAAAAGCTGAGATCTTGTAGACAGGCTCCACCAGTGAACAACACGTGACGGAATGGGATCCGTGCTTCCCTTTTCATCCAGAAGAGATTGCATTCAACATTGTACATTCATGTGGAAGCCCTTAAATCATCCCAGGGATGGCAGAGACCCACAACCACCATCCGTGCCCCACAGGCCTTGCAGCTTTACGGAACGGGACAACCAGTGCGCCCAGGGACTGGGGTCCAGGTACCACACAGCTACTTTACTCCATCCTTTCACTTTATTTTACATTTGTATTTCTTCAATATAATAGAATACAACTTATTTTACAGAATGTATACAAACTATATCACAATGCTTTACAGAGCAAAGCATGAATTACATGGTAAAATTCTGGGAGAAAAACAATGAGGTCCTCTGCACCTGCCAAGCCCCTCGTTTTCTCCCTATCCAGTGACCTCCCAGGACACCCTCAATCTTTTGGAAGAATCCCACCTGACTAATTACTGGTCCCAAGGTGAACTTGTCCTGACACCAACACACTCCCCCCTCTCCAGAGCACAGGCAAGGCTGGAGCCCCACAGCCACTGCCCAGCCCTGCAGCCAGCCTGAGAACTCATCCCATTTAACCTCCCTTTGCTCTTACCTCCATTTTTGCCACAAACTATAAAAAGCAGCTCTTTTTCTTTTAAGCAACACAGTTATTCCCAAAGTAATTACTTCAAACTCAGGAAAAAAACACTCCATCTCATTCTTTTCTCCAAGGATGAGCTATTTTTTGCATAGCACATGGGTGGCCCTAGATAAACCACGGGGTTTGGCAATGCCGTTTGCTGCGTTTATGAAAGCAGTAAATCCATCACAGCTCCACAGCAACAGCAACACAGCCGGGGCAGGATGCAGACTTGTCTCCTCTGCAGTCGCTCTTTCCTAGCTGCTCTATGAACATAGCTAGGAAAAGCACTCAAAGGCATCATTCAAGATGTTATGGGATATTATAAGCCATGTTAGATTGACAACTGCCAGCTCTCCAAGACCCAGCAATGAGAATACAGGTAAAGGGAGAAGGGAAGGTTTTTGGAGGCTGAGAGAGAACAGGGTAGTGGATGGTAAGAGCTGCCATGAGCTGGAGGTCACACAAACAACTGGGAGACTGCAAGGACAGAAGGGGACTGACCTTACTGTCAGAAGAGATGGATCTCCAAAGCGATTCCTGTAGGAATCTGGAACAAAACACACGCACATCCCTATCCAAACACACGTACACACCTGCAACAGAAGGAAGGTACCGGCTACGGCTTCCACAAAAACCTGCATCACTGCAGCACATCCCATTGTGAACAGGGCGCTATTTTAACAAATACTTGAAATGAGTAATAAGAATAATAAACCACCCTTTTTCCATTCTCTAACCTAATGGAATAAATGTATAAATTCACAGCATCTGTACAACGTCACGTCCAGAAACTTCCCCAAATATGGAAAGATCGGGAACCCTTCCTGAAAGAGCCAAATCGAACACACCCATGGCAGAACTGATGACAATGGGCAGAAAAAGAGCGAAGGAAGGCGTGTGGGAATAAGTTCCTCCACTACTCTTATTTTAGAAACATAGGTCAAATATACATTTGAGGTGTAGGAAAAAAACGGTTAGCCGACAAGAAACCAGAGAGTTTTCCTAACTTCAGAGTCTGCTTCCCCTCCTAATCCCCTTCATTCCAGTCCCACATCAATGAATGAGACTGACCTAAACCTCTGCAGCAGGAGAATTAGCCAAATGCTTGAATTAAATATTGCTTATAAAAATCTATTTCCTTTTCTCCACAGCAAACTTTCCAACTGGGAAAAGAGTTTGAGGCCCACATGCTTTCTAAGTTTGTAGAAGCAGAAGTTTCTCTCTCTTGTACCCCATCCCTCATAATCTGGAAAAGATACAACCTTACACATTGAACTCTTTTCCAGGAGAAACTCAGCAGGATATTTGCTTAACCAGGAGGAATTCTCTACATCTAAACGATCCTTGAATGATCTCTTCATTTTTGACCACACTTCCTGTACTCCTTGAAACCACTTCAAGTACGATGGGTCACTGCTGACCCTGGCCGCTGCCGTTCAGGCGTTCCAGGAATTTCTCCCAACCAGGACCCAGAGCACCAGCTGCGGCTCTCCCAGACTCAGCAGTCAAAGGATGAAACTACCTCAGCTTGACTGCGAGGTCAAGTGCTACTGCGAGGTCATTCCATCCAAAAAAGAAATTCTCAGACCATGGCCACATAACTGCGCTTATCAAAAAAAACCCCAACCCAACCAACCCCAACCTCTATGCCCCTCTCAATTTTATAAAGTATTTATATGACACAGTCGTAAATCTCTGGAGCAGACCAGGTATGGCTCGTTGAGTACGCACAAATTAAGCCTACACGATGGCCTCGTGAACAAAATAAATGCGTTGCCAGGCTATGTGTGGTCACACTAGCAGAGGCAGGTGATCAATGGCTTACAACTTTTTCAAGAGTGGATTAAGACTTGGGAGACAGACGCGGGTCCTGCCTGACTAATTTTGCTCTTAATCAGTACATGAGCTTTTATCTCTACTAATAACTGAGCCGTGATGCACAAGTGATAAAGATGGTAATGACAATCTCGAATACTAAACCAGAAAAGTGTTTATTAACTAAGTACTAGTAAATCCATATGAAGCTTCTCTTCCAGAGAAGGTTATCACTACAATTAAAAAACATTTAAAGCCTTAAACAGGACTTTGATAACTGTGGTTTGGTGCCATTTGCTTAGTCCATCAGGCATCACTCTTGGCTCAACTTCTGAGCAGCAATCATTTCTCAGACCATGGAAAGGAGGCTGTTATCTTCCCTACGTGCTAGGAGAAGACCATCATATTTAACTAACGATGGAAGTTATGCCTGTGGAAAATATCATCATTTAAGTTTCCATATTGGTGGCATAACAGGAATATCTAAGTAACGGTGTGAGTGTTTTCTTGGACTAGTTTTGAAATTACCGCATAAAAGGAGATGCTTTGAAGTTGTGGCAAAATCAAGAACTGGAACTGGAGGCTTTATATCCTGACGGACCTTTCAGGGGCCATAGGTATATATTTAGAGCAGCAATCAGGCCAAGCTCTTCTGTTCTCAAGAAATGCCTCTTCATCTCTTGAGAATTCTTTGTTAACTAGAGAGAAAAAGGAGGCAGCTCACTCTGTTTTACTCCTGACTTGTAGAGGGTGGCTCTACACCACACCCTGCAAATGCCCTACACAAGTTATTCTGGTGCATAAACCGCTACTCATGGACAAGAAAGAAAAAGAGGCTGCAAGAAATAGTCAAGTGTGGCACCTGTTAGCAGCTTAGACTATTCTTTTTGCTTTACCTCCCTTCCTTCAATTGGATTGGCACTTTTTAACATAATCTTTATCACATCTTCTTAATGGAAACATTACTCCATTCAGTTGAAGCAAAATAGATTGCACCATGAAGAACAATTTCTTAGGATTTAACACGGCACGGCTAAGTGACACCGATTCCTGTACTAGATGTGCAAATGGAGACGCGTTGAGCTTTGAAGGGCACGGAAGATCCCGTTAAATACCCACTAAACTAACCCTTCTTCTGAGAGTGCTATACATAGATATAAGGACCACTGGAAGAGTCTGGAAAACAAAGACCCTACCCTCAGGCAGTGATGCCTCAAACATGTGCTGAAGCCCATAAAAATAAGTTAAAGGCTGTGTTGACAGGCAGGATGAAGGGAAAATCTGTTTCTGGGATTAGTAGTTACAAAAGGTCTTCCAGATTCTGGAGCAATTACAGGATGAGAATTCCAGCTGGCTAACCAGGATCTTAGTAAGACCAGGGAAGAAACATGCATCCTAAAGCCACCAGGCACAGCAAAGCTGCTAGATAAATGGTATCTCAAGGGTACTCCTGAGAACCGTCACATGAAGGTAGCACCCAAACATTCTCCAGATGAGGGCAGCCTCTCAAAAATTGGCCAAATTCCCCCCACACACACCTTCCTGGAAGTAGGAGGAACGAAAACCGTTCGTTGCCCCGCGGATCCAGCTGGGTAGCCCTGGGCAGACCCCAAGCACTTCAGTTAGGATTTGTCTGGGCCATCGCTGTAAGAGAGACAATCCTGGACCCAGTGAGCAGCTGGTGTGTTTGGGAGATGCCCCAAAACATCTCACTTCTGCTCCCAAGCCAGTTGGGCTCATCTGCTCTTATAAACCTGTTGTTTGGGGGTGAGGGTGAAGACACTTAGTAAGCTCAAAATAAGGCATGAGGTGTCATCAGGGAGTCACCCCTCCCACATGGAGCTGAAAAGACAGGACATATTCAGATATGGTCCTCCTCAGATTTCGATCTGAGATTCAGGCACTAGAGCAAGCTAAACAGGTCAGAAGCCATAAAAAGCAAATTGGTGGCCTCTTCCGAAGCACCTCAGCAGCACTGGAGCCCTTCACAGGGTCAGGCACCAGGCTGATGGGCTGGTCCGTGAGCGCTTCCCTTGCTCCAGCTGACAGTTTGGCACTGCTGCAGCAGCAACGGAAAAAGGCAACAACCAGATGAAAGAAATCAGGAATCTGACCCAAAAGTTTGCTGAGCCAGCCCTGGCTTAAAGCCAAAGAGAAGCAGCAGCAACCACCACACAAGAAAGGTTTGGGAAATACTGTTCTGCACCTCAAATAGTGCAACATTCCTCTTCATTTACTGAGGAAACAATTCAAAGAGGACAGCAGGGACACAGGTTTAAGACACAGTTGGAGGATTCTAGGACCAGAGCATCCCCCCCATTTGTGTTCCAGCACCATTCTGCTGCACAGTTTATACAGCAGGCAAAGCTCCAGGTCCTCATTACCAGCATTGAGCAAAGTCCTGCACAAAGGAGGGAAAGGCCCCAAGGCTGGGGCAGAGGAGGTGGCATAGGAGCTTTCTCCCAAGCTCCAGGAGAGGAGAAAGGTAAAGGTAGGGGCCTGGCTCTGTTCTCCCCAGAATTAACATTACACCAACTGTTCCCACAGCAGGAGGTCAGATTTGAAACCAAACTCACTGAAAACAATCACTAGGTGCTTGATAAACACTTTTCCACTTCTAAAAACAAAACAAAACAAAACAAAAAAACCACCCAAACCCAACAAACAAAGCTTTCCATCTTCTGTCCTTGCACGACTAGTACAGGTGAAGCCGCTTACCAGCAGGGAGAGAAGCACACTGAGACCATGTCTACACACAAAGGCAGGTGCTTGGAAACAGGGAGTATCTGTCTACTTTTCTCACTACAGGACCTACTCCTTTCAGTAAATATGGCACAGAAAATCCAGTGAGGAGAAAAAAGGTTCCCTCTCTCCAGCAGGCAGCAGACAGATCAGTGCGTTGCTGCCAAGGTGCAACTCGCACAGAGGTGGAGACTGCCAGTCTGTGGCTTCCCCCTTTGGAACGAGTTATCTCCCATTCAGGTACAAAACAGATGCAAGAACCCAGCCAGGCCAGCACTCTTGGCTGCTCATAGGACGGCTCTAAAAGCTGAACGACAAGCTGTAGAGCAGATGTTCATCCTTGGCAGCAGCTCCAGCCATACTGTGGCATATCGCTTTGCTTTTCCAGCTCTGGCCAAAAAAGGATGCACATTTCCTCCACGCTGTGTTATGTAGAAGAGCCTGAACCTGAACGTGGTGATATTTTCTAATAGCCATCAGCAAACTTCTCTGGTAGGAAACCAAGCGTTTTGCTGGCAGCTCATCAGTGCCCTGAGCACCATCGCGCTGAATGACTAACACATTGAATCCCAGAAATGAGACAGCGGTTACTGTTAATTTATGGTTCAGTCATCATTTATAAAAGGCTTCTGGAGGAGTGCAAAAGCAGATTTCTGGAGGAAGCTGGAAGAGGACAAAAGAGGCGCCTGTGCTTCGCCTAGCACTGCCCAGCAGGCTGCAAGCACTGATTTTCACACAGTTTAAAAGGAAAAAAAAAAAGTGCATAATTTTTGCTAATAAATAACAGTTTGAAATAGAGCAAAGTCAGATTCACAGAGCAGATTTGGCTCAGGATACGGCATCTTTCTTAAATACACAGACTTGAAGATGAATCACATATGTCTCGTAAGGACATGGATTCTAAAATTTGCTCTCCCATAACTGTTTAAGGGTTCCCATTCTGCAATAAAAGATGATGTCATTATTCATATTAATAAAGGTAACGGTGCTCAGATCAAATCTAGGAAACCAGTCCCTTCCCTTTAACTTTCCTTCCCTTCCCGTTACATTTCTTACCAGGCTGGAGAGTGTAAAGAACTGGCCAGGGTATAAATAGAAACACGAAGAGGAAAAAGATGCCAGAGGGACCCAAAACACATACTTGACACACACATCATCTGTTCTTAAAAAACTGGCTAGATTAAAAGTGATGCAGTTCTCACTGCTCTCACTCTGTCCGTACCAGGGAGATTAAACTTCTGCACAGGAGAGCTGCAACTGAAAAATATTGCCATTATACTACGCACAAACAGCTTTTTCTTGAACATCGAGCATGCACGTGGCCTCCCCTCTCCCCCCCAGCTTACATTTTACGAGATTTTGGACAGTCAGAGAAAACTCTCCTTCCATATGTTCAGGATGTTAAGATTTCAACCTCCTTGCAGCAGGAAAATAAGTCATCTTCTTTGTAAATGCCACAGCACTGAGCACACACACAGCACTTAAACAGTAACGCATGAACTGATCTCTGCCATTGCTGAAAACTGCAGGGATCCCGAAGCAGGTCTTGTTCCTGTCATGTCTGCAGATGCTCTGTTAAGGACTCCAGGGACATAGAGCAATTACTAGGGTTTGTTTCTGCTTTCCAGGAGCAGTTCTGTTTAGGAGAGAATAGAAAGGGATTATTTTTACCTTATAGTTTGGACTTACAGGGTGTGAAGTGAATTTTTCTTCCCACAGAGATACATCCTTGTAATGACCAAGTATTACAGAGCCTTGGAACGGGAGGTTCCTCCTGAGCAGCAAACACAACCCCAAGGGCTGAGGGTGAAATGCAGGCCACACACTGAGGGCTGCGAAAGGTTTATTTTCTTTTGTTTTGGGGGACTTTGTTGGTTTGTGGTTGGTTTTGGTTTTTTTTCCTCTTTGCTTTGAGTCTGCTATACTTGACATCTGCTTCTGGTAAAGTGAAACTCGTTTTATTTAACATTAAACATAGATTAAAACAGTACTGTGAACTGCATTGCCTGAATCCGTGGGATTGTAGGAAGTATCTGTGAAGTATTTTCCACTCACACGTGTATCGAGAACAAAACATTGAAGCGAAGATAATTTTTTCCATATATATTACATACATTATTATACACAAGCAAGAATTAGACACAACAAAACTAGAACAAAGATTCTTTGAACTTTCAAAAGGATCTTTGTCTCTCTTAGCCATAGGGACGGCTTAAGCAAAGCTCCACAGATGAGGCAATGAATGAGGCAACGGATGCGTCGAAGGCATCTCACTCACCATACGCAATTTAGCCAAAGCCAAACTAAGACCACGCAGAGGACGTGCTGACACCAACATCGTTCTTCTGATGGCAGAAGAGGTCCACAGATCTTACCTTCTCCCGAGGTGGTCAGGCACGGGTGCACCTTCCAGTGCCCTACAGCAAGTTCTGGCACTTGGACCAGCGCGGCTGCGGTTACCCAGGGCTGTGCTCACCCACGCTGGCTCCGTGCCACCACGGCCCCGCACACACCTGTACTCTGCACAATGGTCACCACCAAACCTCACCCCACAACGTTTGCTGCAGCAGTGACTGCCCAGACACAAGTCTTGGCTTCTTGGAGACCTCAGTGACTAGAAAGGTGGCTCTAATTAAACCCCCCTGGATGTAACTGGCAGCTTTTTTATAGTTCACCTGCTCAATGCTGCAAGCCCATGGGTCCAGCTCTCGTAGGGCAGTAAAAGGTGCTGGCCTCACACAGGCGAGAGGAAGCCTCAGGTCACAGAGGACCCGCAGGTCAATGCCAGGAAGGGGAAAAGAATGGAGACGGCTTCCCATGAAGTTCAGACACAGGGCAGGAAGGCAGATATTGTCTCTAGGGCCCCTCTCTTACACTGGGCATTAAGCAGCACCTTCCACCTCGCTGCATCCCCACTCCCGCTGGGCCAGCTCCTCCCTGCAGAGGCAGCTGACGGGTAGAGGCTGCCCACTACCGCGCTGCTGAGGGTGGGAGCAGACAGGAATAGGGGAGATGCTCTCTCAGGGCCTGAAGAGCGCTTTTCTCCTCTAAGGTAAAACCCAGGAACACCCCCATCCTTCCCACACCTGCTCCCTTTGCCCTTCCCTTCCTGATAACAGCGTTCCCTGGCCCCATACTTCTCATTGTGTGGGAGCTTCCCCCAAAACACACAGTTTCCCCCTCATTTCCTTCCTCTCAAGACACCCGGAGCTTCCTCCTGCAGGCTCCCGCCACCCCTCGTGGGGACGTGGGGCAAGCGACGCTTCCCAGGGCAGCGGCTCATTGTCTATGAAACCAAAGCAATTGCACACAGCACAGAAGTGCCGCGGTGACACATTCAGAGACAACACAACCATGGACACAAAGGATTTTACATACTGAAGCTAAGTAGTAACTTATTTTGGTAAAAAACAGCCTGACATTTGAGGAAAAACAGAAGCCAGCAAGGACTCCCTTCAGAAGGCTGTCAGGGAAGTATTTTCCATCATGAAACAACTTAAAAATTTGTGGTTTAACATCTCAAGCTGTTAGTAGAAGCTCCTTGCTTCTACTTGCTTCACTTTTGCATGCAATAAGCAATGTAGCACAGAAAACAAAAGGAAAAACTCCTTTGCCAATGCCAGTTTAAAAGTTATTGGGAGGCAGCCAATATAGATGGGGACGCTCTTTAAACTCCCTCTGGCAAACTGAGATGCTGCAGCAGAGACCTGCGCACACAGTAAACATCACACATCTCAACTCCAAATTCCCCTTCCAACATGCCCAATTTTATAAGCTTGAAATAGTTTTACCTGAACCCATCCCATTAAAACCATATTGAGAAGCACAAAGCTTCATCCCACTAAGACAGATCACAGAGGTCGGTTTTCTGCAATGCTCTTTTACACCAACTTGTTCTTGCTACAGCATTCACTTGATTCAACTAGCAGGCTCATTGCGTGTGTACCAGTAAAATAGAAGTTATATAAATGCACGTAACATAAATGCTGGACTCCAGCTGAAATCCAGCCCCCAAGGCAGACCCTTGCAGACTGAGATGCAAGAGCAAGACAGTGCTTTTCACTGATGGACAAGCATTCAGAGCATGATGACGTGGGTACTGCTGACTACTGGGGTTTAGTTCTCCCAGCCCGGACACTAGTACATCCTGGAGCAGGTGTAATGGTATTTAATGATATTTAATGAAATCAGCCCCAGACCCCATTTCTCCAAACCCACCAGAACCCACATCACAGAAAATCATCTATAACCTGTGCAGAGAAAACCACACAGTTATAAGCTGGATGCAAGCAAGGCTGTTATGTCTCTCTGAGTTTGCAGACCCCTGTCCCTCAATGATGGGGCAGCAACAGCTACAGCCAGTGGAAAGCAGTCCACTCAGCCCCACACTCTGCTAAATGCATCACTGAGCTTAAGCCACTTTTGAACATCTACCTGCATGGAAGATATGGGCAGCCACTTACACCTGAAGGATTTGTTTTCCCTTTTTCACATTTCAAGGATGCTCTTTTTATCTCCTTTCACCTTCATTAGTCAGAAGCAGGAAGGGCGAGTGGTGGGATCGCTAACCAGCATTATCAGGATGTGACTCTACTCTGAGTCATCATCCTCTTTCTCTTCAGCTGGAGATGGCCGCTCACACCTGGATCACTGGACACCTACGATAATACTCATCAAGACCAATAGACTGCTCCCCAAGCTTGCCTTTAGAGGCTGCAGGAAGCAACCTTAAGATTAAATAGTTGTAACTTCATGCTTTCACAGTATCTTCACGACCAAGAGGACTGACTACCTTTAACATGTTCTAATCTAAAGACTAGCACAGTAGTTTCCTGATGAGGTATCTGAGCCAGCAGGATCTACCCCTCTAACATTCCAAGAAATTAAAAAGATAACCCACGCACAGCTGCAGAATAAGAGTAAATACTCAGTTACTGTTCTTCATGTTAGAATTAAGAACTTACCATGCTTTAATAATCTCCAGGAAAATATATTTCATGGGAACTGGAATTCATTTACATTAAAAGAACCAAATGAACACCATCGTTACATAACCCTGTGTGCACAGAAGTAGAACTGAGGTGCCTCAGTTGAGAGATCTCTGCCAGCACAGCAGTCTCATATTCCATCTTGATATGCTTTACATCACAGGCTTCACCGATGAATTCACCTTGCTATCTAAGATCAGTCAGTAGCAAAGATGCCCTTCAGGCCCACATTCCAAGCAGATGCAACATTCCACACATCAGACAAAGCAATTCAGTTCTCCCCAAACAAATATCCCATGAGCACTCATTCTGCTGGAATTATTCCAGTATTCGTTCCTTAATTACTGAGGGAAGCATCAATTTGGGGTAAATACTTTTTTACTGCTCTCTCTACATTTATTATGTGAAGCACCATGTAAATCAGAGATTTTCTTGCAATGTGTCTACTAATTCTCCTTCTGAACAGAGGCACAGATGTGCTGAGGAACACCCACCACTCACTGCATAAACAGTCTTTAAGGTAAAGTAACAGGGGAGATTGTTAATAGTTCATTATAATTAAGGAATGTATGAAAGTGATACCACCCTGCAGGTACACCACAGCAGCAACCTCAAATTTAGTGTTTGAACGGATGGATGAGAGCCCTTTAAATTGGAAAATGTTGGAAACTAAAGCAGAATGACAATTCAGAGAAGTCTGCAGAGACAATTGCTGCAACATGCAGCACCAAGACACCAACACCTGGACAACCTGACTCTGCAAGGGCAATTAAAGAAAAATCACTTTGAAGTTGCTGCAAGCTACATTTTCACTTACGTGCCATTATGATAATTATAAAGCGGAAAACACTGAGCAACAAAAGTCTATTACAATGCCCAGCGACAGCTGGATTACAGTCACAGTCTGCAGCAGAGAAACTGGAACTGATACAGAGACAACAGAAAAACCAAATGCCTTTAATATCACAAACAAGCCTGGAACACTGACACCGAATCCTCAAGAGTGAGCAAACCTTTTGGCTCGCCATTTTTCACCTACAGCATTACTCAAATACATTAATTCAATGTTTGCCCCCTTAGTCTAAGCAGAAGTGCTCCACATAGGTATTTGGGAGACAGGAATTAGAAACAGCTACTGGTTCATGTTAGGCGTGACCTCTGCTACCAACAGCTCATGAAAAGCTGCTAGACAGACATATTTAAGACGCTTTTAGGCTTTTTTTTTTTCCCCTCCAAAAGCCCCAAACGTCTTGTGCATCTGGTAGAATGTTTTAATGTTAATTCTGCTTTTAACTTTTAAAGCAGAGAAGCAGAGGAGTTACCGAGGCTCTGACACCAGGACTTAGCACAGCCTGGAGCGGAACCACGCTTACTTAAACTACACCCTAGGGTGGATCTAAACTACGCAGCAAACAGAGAGATTTCCCTTCCTCCAACTGCTCAAACCTGCTGAAAACTACCTGAGTGACTCAGTACACGTCCTGCTCCTGAGTCAGCACTGAAGCAGAGCTCCAGAACCGCATCCAATTCATAGCGCAGGTTAAAGTTGGTAGGATTGTCAGTTGTCTTAAAGGATGATCTGTGAACTAGAAAACATGTAACCCTCGCACAAACCCAAGGTCACACGCGTGCCCTGTGTTCCAGCCCTCCTCTCCCTGGGTTTGCACGATGCAGAGCTGTTGGGAGCACTGCTGTACCACATCACACAGAGGAGGGAAAGGTCGTACGTCCACGAATCCCATTTGCACAAAGTAAACAGGTATAGAGATCGCAATTTTTAAATGAGTTTAATTGATTTCAGTAACTAATAACTTGTCTTCTACTCCAGTAAATCAGAATGCAGCAGGTTGTTTGGATATTGGGGAGTGCTGAAATCTGGAGGTGGGCTAAATGAAAGACTATGTACAATACAAATCAGCTTTCTGTTGTGTTATAAATTTATTCTTGTAATTTTTACCATTTATTCATCCCAAAAGACATATTGCATATTTGGAACATTTTTAAATAAGAGCCACTATATATTATCCAAGACAAGTAGTTTTGTCACATCAAAACTGATGACATACCCAATAGAAGTATTTTCCAGAGCAAGAACTCCTTACAAGAAATATAAATAGAATATAAATTTCATAAATGATCTAGCACGAAAAGATTAAGATAGTAAATCCATTCCATATTGAAGGCAGTACTTTACCACTCATAGCACGTGTGGTGTTTCTAAAGGAAAAAAAAAAATCAGTTTCCTAGCAAAGGGCACTGAAACAAATCCGGGCCAGCTGTTGGATAAATTTTATTCCAATAGAACAGAATGAATTGATAACTTAATCCTTTTCTCTCAAGTTACCGATTAATATGATCAGGTAAGAAAAATCTACTTTTGCTTAACCCAGGCTTTGGATTTGTTCAGTTTCATCAGATATGATGAAAAGATGACACACTTGAAAGCATATTTGCATTTTCAACGTATCACCTGCTATAATAAAAGAGTTACATCTCCATACTAGCATCTTCATTCCCATAGCGGAGAATTATTTAATCGCGAATCTCAATTACATCTCCATTCCCCTGATTGCTAAATGCAAGTAACGATGATCTATCTTATCGCATGCAAGCGCAATCTCAGAACAGCAATGTACACGCATGCACACACCCCCTCGGTGCGTTAGAAGTGTCACGTTTCCAGGGCTGGGAATAATGCTAACCCACACTTTAGACTGAACTTTAAATATGGTCACAGGAATAATTTAGAATTAGAAATGCCTTAAGAGAGGGAAGCGGCAGTAATGGGCAATGATGGGGCTGAGGGAAGAGTGCAAAATGTATGATCATGGGAAAAGGACTGGCTTTGCTTCACCTTAAGAGCCAAGCAAGTTACAGAGTAACCTGTCATTAGGGGGAAGCAATCAGTACAGAAATCAAGAATGTAGAATAATTCATGCCTGTCAAAGCATTTTAAAGTGAAATTTCTCTTTTATAAGTTTTAAAAAATGAAATGTGAATAAGTATTGGTGCTATTAAGCTAAGACTTCTCCAAATCATTTGACCTTCCAACAAAAGTGATCACTACTGTCACTGTATCTAATAATCCTCATTAAAAAGCAGCTGACAGACTGCAAAAACTAAGTGAAGGAACTATTCTATGAACGTTTTCCCTGCTGTTCTACAGGCATCTGGGGTTTGGCTCACTACCGTCCAACAGTGTATGATCAATAATCTAGAAAAGCCCCTGTTAAAACCTGAAGGGGAAAAAAAACCCTTCATTGATGAGGTGCTGAACAGTAATGGGAACAGGTTACTGCTTTGGACTGCTCGCCTGCAGTGATTTTACCAAACAATATTGCCAAGTCAGATAACGCAGGGCTGGGGTGATGCAAGGAATGCACAGATTTGATTCACAAGATTAAAATCTAAATGCTAGACGTCAGCAAATCCCCAAAAGGATTCTGGTAGACAGCCAAGTAGGAAGAGTAGAGGAGGATGTAAAGCTTATTATCTATTTATACATTGTTAATAAGGTCATCGCTGTAAGGACACATTCTGTTCTGGTATTTGTTTGTTCTAGTCTTCAAAAAAGAACATTCAGAAAGTTAGAAATAATTTTAAAGGCTGACAAAAACTAGAGGGATGAAGAAAAAAAATTTAAGAAACTGAATCCATTCCTATAAAGAAGATTAGAAGGTATTTTCATTTTGACAGTGCGTTAAATTCCTAGGCCAGGACACATTTTGCCATAGAACATCCTCCATGAGATACACTGAAATCCAATGGTTGGGAGCCAAAGCAAGATGAAGTGAAACACAGGCTTGGGTTTTGGGGGTGTTTTAAAGGGCAGGAGTTGCTTCAGTAACTTACCTACAGAGATGACGGATTCTTTTCCTGTAGCTCTTAAAGCAAGACTTCTTTTTTTCCTAAAATATGTGCTTAACTTCCAGACATTACACTCCTGACACTGAAATCAGTTGGTGAAGTTTTATGACTGTGATATCCAGAAAAAACGATCAGATAGGAGCTCCCTCTGCCTTTCCTAATAAATGGAAACATGAGCTCTGATGGCCCTTGCCACTTTCACACTTGCTTCAATAGCTAATTTGCCTTCTATTTCTGGGAGCCTTTAGTCCAATACTGGCACCATCCACTATTTTTACAGCACTAGTGGGTACAACCCCCTTTCCAAGAGGAATTTGGCTTTGTGGGCAACACTTTGCTCACTCATTTGAATGAGTTGGCAGAAACTAAAAAGCCAGGAAGAACTGGGAAACCCACACTGCAGCCCAATTGCCCACCAGAGGAGAAAGGAAGGAATTCTGTGCCTGGAAGAACACACAAATTGGGACTGGGATGAGTAAAGAAACTGGAACTGAGGAATTCGGTGCAGCTGTTTGCTGGAAGTAATCGCCCTTCAGAATCAGAGGTAAGTCCTTGAGAGACAGAGGGAGAGTATATGGCTTCTAATTCTTTCATATGACTGTTTATTAACAGAGACTCAAAACCTTGAGACTGTTGCCTATGAAATACTAACGGTGGATGAAAAGCCAGAGGGAAAAAGGCCCCTGGTGGAAAGGGGCCAGCCCCAGTTGCAGAGCTAGTGCAAACTACAGTGGCTTCCCAAAAGCCGTTGTGGTGACCTGGTGTTTTAAAGCACTCAGATGCTGCTGGTGGAATGAATCTCGGCAGTGGATTTGTCATGGAGAAGATTCAAGCTGAAGAAATGATTCTTGCAAGTGGTAAAGCCCTACAGATTAAGGCAGGAGACATTCAAAATCTTATGTAAAGCACACTGAAAATCGGAACAGGTAACATAGCCCAGAAGACTTGATTATAAATATAACTTAGGTATATATCCCAAAAAATACATGCACAGATGATTACCTTTGCTCCAGCCATCAGTCATTTGATACCAAGTCTAATTAAGATAGTTTTATGAGAAAACTTTGCAATAGATTGTGCAGATTACAGTTCTCCATTTAGCACCAAAAAAACACAGAGATTCTGCAAGAAGGATCAGGCTAAGACTCTGGAAAAATGCATTTAATTCAGCTGCAAGGAGCAGGAAAACCACACTGCAGGTTTTTATACGTTGTATATTTCTAAATGAAAGGTCCACTGTTGTAGTCCCCATATCAGCAGAATTCTTGTAGAATTTTAAGAAAAAGGTGCCGTGGTCAGGACACCAGGACAAAACGGACAAAGTGTTCAGGTACTTTATTATATTCAATCTTCCAAACTGAACTAGCAACCGATAACACAACTCTCAGACTTTTTTTTTTCTAGTTAGAGGAGCCTTTTTATAACCTCAACTTCAGTGTGAGCTCAGAGCACTTATTTTACAAGCAGACTTAGAGCATCTTACATGTTTGTTAAAAGCTGTTCTTCTAACAGTAGTTCCATGGCTTCGCTCATCAAGCCTCACAACTAAATAGAGCCTAAATATGAATGTAAAAAGAGCGCACACATATACTACAAACAAATGCAACAAAAAAGGGAGGTTTGTGCACAGAGTGCTCGCAACGTAACTCCACTTGCTGCTTCAGTATAAAAGCACTGAAGAACAGCAACTTCCCAGTTATCCGATCCTTCTCCGGGGATTCTCACAACAAAGGAGTGAACTGTGCATTTTAGCTCATTCTTGATCATTTTGAACATGCAAATGTCAAGAACTCCTGGGAAAGGCACTGTACTAGGGAGCCACAGGTAAGCACAAATCCCCATGCAATGTGTACTGCTCTGCACCTGTGTGTACAATATAGATAGGCACACATGCACATCATTAAATCTGAAACCTTGCTCCTTTAATACAGCTGTGTTGGGTCTCAAATTTCAGCTCTCTGACGCTCTAAAATTTTTGAAACACAACATTTTTCTTTGATACAAGAACAAACTTATGTGACAGGCAGCGTTGCTCAGTGTAGGGCACCAACTGGCAGTGCAGGCCTGCCCCAAGGTTGGTCCCAGGGAACTCAGCACCTTTCCCGCTGCCAGCCAGGAGGGACCACGGCTCCACTAGGCTCTATTTCACCTCCTCGCACCACATCTACATTCTGCTGGCAGGGAGGAGGGAATAGAATCAACTGGAAAAGAAACAGTGGCTGACAGAGGGACAAATAGAGTTCAAGATGCTAAAGAAGAGAAGAGGCAGCATCCGCCTCCCTTACCGTAGAAAGGCTTTCCACTATTGCCCCACTAGCTGCAGCCACTGCTCCTCCAATCTCGCATCGCCTGCCACAGGTACAAGCCACCCTTCAGCTGTGAACACTCTTCCCCCCCTGCCCAAGGCAATAATGCTTCCAAGCCCTTCAGCACTCTCTCCTCCCCATTTTCTTTCCAAAAAGAACAGCTGGGAGAGAGATCAGCTAGACAAAAAACTTAAACCAGTGCAAATGTGAAATACAAAGTAAAAAAAAAAAAAAAACAAACCAAAAAACTTTTGCTATTACTGGGCATGCTGCAGACACTGTGCCTAGTAACTGTGGCAACATCTAGTGCAAAAGAACTTAGCATGAATCTTTTGTTTTTAAATGACATTCAACTCAAACATGCATAGGGAGAGTAAAGTTATTTTATTAAATCATGCACATCACGTGTGTTAGTGCAAATAGTTTAATCTGTACTCCAGAAATTCTATTGTATTTTTATATCTTTACAAAATAGATTTAAAACAATTATTTACTTTAAAAAAATGTAATTCTGAAGTTAAGCATTTCAGAACAATATTTGCAATAACCTATATACAAGAGGTACTAAGTACCACTGGCATATGAGTGTTCTGTGGTTGAGTGGCTTCCTGCAACTGAAAAGGATGAAATGAATGAACTAAATGACAATATTTATTTTCTACAAGTCACCTGTGGACTTTTTTTTTTTTTCAACTAATAATCCTCCCATTAGCAAATCCCATGTAACTCAAGACAGAACCTTTAATTAAAGGAGAACGACCCTTAAAACCTCACGAAGTAAATTATATACTAGATTTCTATTTAAATATTTAAACTACCTGTCGATTGCCATAATATTGTTAAAGCCAATTCAATTGCTGAGATGACTTCCCTATTTTGAAATTTCCTCTAGCAGAGCCATTTTACTTCACCAACCTTTAGCACATTATTTAAGTCTTTAATAAACTTTTTTGACAGAACTGTTGAGCCGAAGGAGACAACTACAGTCTACATTTAATTCAGCACTAACAACAGTGATTCCCACCAAAAGTCAGCACATAGCAATAGTTATAGTACTTAGATAAGAAAAAGGATCTTTGTAATGGGGACCACTGCATAATACTTAGAGCCACGTGATGAGGATGCACAAAATCTTACTACCAAATCAAAACCACCTTGACCTGACAATACATCAACAGGTGTATGATTTCAATTTTGTAGTATTTTATGTATCTTAGATATTTTTCAGCTAATCACGATGTGCTGTAGCAGTTCTTTTGAAGTTACGTCAATAAAAGCTTATCTAAAGAGCCTCTCCAGCTCAAGTCAGAAAGTATCAAATGACTGAAAAAATAAACTGATACATGTGGTATGTGAAAAGTATTCATACTTTAAAGAATGCATCTCTTTAAATATATGAAATTTAATAAATTACATTCAAACTAAAGATAATGTAAGCTGAATCACTGCACTATGTCCATCAAATGACCAAGTACTTGCTCCCAGAAACACCTTAGTTCACTCAAGAACACACACATGCTTACACTCGCACACGCGCACACTAATTACTCTAGTCTGGTCTTCACCACCAATATCTCTATCTCCTTAAGGCTGGACATGAATTGTGTTTATTCCCAAGAATCATTAATAAAGCAATCCTTATCAGAGAAAAATATGCTTCCTTCAAAAGGCATGGTAAGAGAAGTTATTCTTTAGTCTTGTTCCCAACAGCTCAGTGACTAACAGCAAGTAAAACAGTATACTAGGGTTTCCTTAAAAAAAATAAAATGGTACTGAAAGGCACTGAGCGCACTGCATCTGTTTTCCAAGTATCTGCAAGGTTACTTGGCTTGGGTGTCCAAATCAGAAATGCTTTTCCTTTTAAATCTGGCAATCAAATTCTAAAGTTAAGTGTCTACGACCCTAGCCATTATAAATAATTTGGTACCACAAAGCCTACTTTAGGCCACCATTATAATATCCAGAATCCCAACATACTAATTTAAAACTTGCATGAAATTGTAAGCAAAAATATTGCTCACAGTATGATGAATCACAATTTTATTCCCTCTTTATAGACAGATACATTTTATACAGTTTAAAGCAAATGACCCTACTGCTGTTCTCACGCAGAGCTGTGCTGTATTAAGAGGTAAAAAGGAAGAGAATTAATCTGTTTTCCCTCAGTATATGAATGTTGCCAGCTTCTAAAGGGAGGACGGTGTATGGATTCAACAACAGTTCTCATGGAGAAGCTCTGGTTAGGCCTGGGTACAGCACCACGGCTGTTACAGCAACCAAAGCTGCCATCACAGGCATCCAAGGCCATTGTCTCTGTGTGGAGAGAAAAAAAAAATCAATATCATATTTGTTCTAATTCATACTAAACAGTTTACCCCGTGGTTCCTGAAAGTCCTGAGTACCTGTTGATAGGCATCACTACGAAGTTACCCACGAGCCCTACTGCAGGCTAGTCCTGCCTTCGAGTAGCACAGTAAACCGTGTTTCTCTAGCAAAGGGAACTCCACAACTCTTCATGACTGAGGATCATCAGGAGAACTTTTGGCAGTTCCGTATTTCCAGCTTCATTACTGTATGCACCTCAAAGAAATCTCCTATTAAACATGTGAGGGCTTAAGATGTTTAGAACATCGCTTGTGCCATGTAATTGCTAAACACCTTTCTGCGGTACTGACATCTTCAGCTTAGTTTTTGAATGTTTAAAGCCAGATCTATGAAGTTAGCTTGCAGCAGATCCTAACAACATCATTTCAACTGATCGTCACAACATTTCATGACAACAACAGCATTTTAAGGAGGAGACACTGAGAGACGTTAGAGAAAATGCAAGCTGAGAGTTCAGAATACAAACCAACCACCTAATTCTCATCTTGTCTTATTTTCCATCTTCTTCATAGCAACAGTGAGAAGAATTAAAGTGTTTAGAGCCAGAGAGGAATTTCTTAGTCCATAAATAGGAATCAAAGCTTGTTGATTTTTATTATTTAGAGGCAAACTCTTCATTTTTCACAGTTAATCAAGCAATTAAGTTTTCTTACAGGCCCTAGCATCGCAGCATTGTGCAAAAGGTAGCCCATTTGTTAAAGACAAACTGAGACGGAGTTAGAAGAGGCACATTCAGAACCAGTCAGGATGCAATTCATTGTTAGAATTAAAGAAATTGCAGATGTTAAATGATTAGTTGATTGCTCAGCTCATCAGTATCAACAGAATGGCATATTAAATGAAGGGTTTGCTTCAGGTAAAGAAATACCTGTGAGCATTCCACCATGCACTATTTCATACAGAAATGGCACAAACAGGTGAGAGGGACAAACATACATCGACTGAACAGTAGTGCTTGTACCTTTCGCTACCACAATGGGCCGTAACACCAATACAGGAAAGCCAGGATTAGGCCGATGAATACGGCTGGGACGGGTTGTAATATGGAAGGCTAAAGAAGGGAAGGGATATTAAAAATCACTTTGTGCTATAAATCAATCAAGGTAAAGATGATTTAGAGAGGGGAATATAAGTCAGTGAGTTCTGTTTTAATTGAAATGTATTAAAGACATCTAACACAATACAGCATCATCTAATGTGGTATACAAAGTTAGTACACCATTCTACTCAAATGAACAGGGATGTCTAAAAATAAAGGGAAGTAAGCAGAAAATGTTCTAAGAAACCTCTTGCCACAACCTGGAATTTAGCACTTAAACAATACAGATCTTAAACTGATTTGCCTGTATCTTATTTGTAGTTGGTTTTAGTTTCTCCAAGTGATAGGAAATTGGTTTTAGTTTCTCCAAGTCATAGGAAATCCCATCTGGATTTCTTAAAGCAGAAAGACTCACGCCAGATATTGAATTTCTCAGCTACTTCATTCTTTCCAAGTTAGTCCTTCCCGTTTTCCATCACCAGCCTCCAGGAAAAACAATCATCTTCCTCCATTACTGAATAATTAAAATTATGCCCACAGGCAAGCCCAGTAGTTCAGACATTTCCATGAGACTGTAACATGACTGTACGATCAATGCAGTTACTATAAAGCAGGGAAGTACATTTCCAACAGAGACACCACAACAATCAGCATCTCTGGCAGGTCAGCAGCCTTGCAACCAAATGAAATTCTGAAAATCAATCAAATGTTGCTGCTGGGCCAAACTACCAGCTGGTAGGATTGCAGGGTTCATTTAGCTTATGGCCTCCTTGGAACCATCTACACATTTTTTCAGCTACATTTAATTAACTGAAAAGTAAGTCAGTTCACATTCTGGATGGGCAGCCTTGCCATATGATAAATTAAAAGCAAAAACGAACCCAAATTCTTCTAAAGCTGTCCTCGGAAGGCATCTACTTTCTCTGTATCCTAGCCTATATATTTGTGCACACACAAAGACACACAGAGGTTAAATTCAAACCATGCTGAGTATTTTAAGAACTTTTTTGTGCTCAAGCCACCTTGATTGTGTTCAGTCAAATAAACATTGGAAGACTTTCTAAAACATCGAGACTCAAGTAATATCTCATCCTGTTACTAATTTGTATTAGTTACTTAATCACTGAACCTCCAATATGGTTCAAATCACAGTAATCTTAGTAAGTATTCTAGTCTCTACCATTCGATTCAAATTTGTTTTAATCAAGGCAAATATCTAATTGAAAAAACATGTGCAACTATTGAAGTCATTTTCATGCAGGATTATTTTTGTGTCACTGGTGCCACAAATCAAGAGTGCCACCTCCCCACAGAAAGCACGCTGGTAGGAATAATCACAGCAGTGTTCAAAATGAAGTGCCAGAAGTTTAAGTCAACCAGAGCAGCTAATGTCCTCAAACCATTCACATAAATAAGTCTGTCATATGAAGCACATCAGGAAATAATCAGTGACTACAAGCATGCAAGCACAAGTAGTGCAACACTGCTAAGCATTTCAGAACACAACACTGCAATTTTTTTTTCAAGTAGAACTTAAGTATAAAAACTTAATGCTCTAATGATAACCAAATCAGAATATGAAGTCTTGTCTTCTCTAACATTTGTGACATCCTGGCAAATGAAAGGCATGATAAATATTCACCACATAAAATGAAATTGCCTCCAATTTTCCCCCTTCGTGAATCTACCAATATGCAACAGTTCTCCTCGCTGTCAAGGAGCTGTTAACTAGGTGCTTCATCGAAAATGTGCATCTTGTATTGGAATATGAACATGTGCAAACTCAGACACAGATGGGCCGCAAAAAAGAACAAATCCCACAGCAGGAAGTCACTTTCTGTGGGACACCATCCTCAGAAATAAAGTAGCAGATAATGATTCCAGCATAAGCGGATGATGGGACTTGAAAAATTTGACCTTGGAGCTCAGCCCAGTATCCATGATGCTTCAAATAATCCACAAGATAGATATGTTTTACATTACTGATAGTGAGTAATGCTTGTTTGAACAGCAAGCTGGTCCTGCAAGTCCTTATATGGCTGGATGCTCTTCATCATACCCTGACCTCCAGGTTTTAACTGTCATAACTAACTTCCCCTCTGGAAGCAGATTTTGGCAACTGCTGTGGTTCAAGACTTCATTTAAATATTCACCTCAAATTCTTCATAAAATTTCCCTTACCTTGCAAGCTTTTCCACTTTCATCAGGGCCTCCAATTCCCTTCACAGTATTTCTTCCCTACACTAACTCCCTTTTTCCACTGATCATTTAATCTCACGGTTAATGTTTTTAACACAGCGGAAAATCTCACATTCACTATTATTTATTCAATGTGATCTCTTCCTATTTATATTTTTGGTAGTTTGTTTTTGAATTCTGTCTATTTTAGCAACTCAATATTATTAGAGCTTGACAGAAGAATTCTAAGCAAGAAGCAAGTTCCCAGAGAATTACAACATCACACTCCTGAAAATACGGCCGAAAAAAGTGAGGAGGTCTTTGAATTCTTTACGTCTTTTACAGCTCCACTATGTTGCAGGTTTACACTAAGTAACTGGCTATGGCAAGAGCATTCATACAAACTAGGCATCTAGCAGGGAGTTAATTTTAGAGGATGGAACCCGTAAAACTTGCTTCATTGTCAGAGAAACAATTTTCTGGAAGGCTATTACAGAGCATCCATTAACCTCCTGTTTCATATTGTGCACTACAGGCGTTATTCACCCTGCACTGACCACAGAGTCAGTACAGGAAGATAATAAACCAGCCATCCCCAGAGGAGTAAGGTATCTAAAATAAGGCTCGGCCACCTTTTAATGTGCCTGGCAAACCCTTAACATCTGCAGGATTTCAGAAGTCTCAGTAAAAAAAAGGTTGTCTCTGGCTGTGAACTCCATTCTAATGATACCATCCCAAATAAATTGTAAGAGAAAAGAATGTTTCCAGTACTGAATAGAAAGGACAGTTTAACTGCTCTGTTTAAAGCACAAGCTGATCAGGGATAACCACTGCTAAACATGAGCAGTAACGACAGGACATCCATTCTAATACACACTAATAAAATAAAAGCATCTTGAAAAAGTTTAAGTGATTTGGGTACAGGTTTCTCAGCTTTTACTCATGTATCATTTTCTGAAAGTAAAAGGCTTTGCTGAGTTCTGGTTCTCTGGTACTTCAGCCAGATGTTTTCAAGAGAGCAGATGTCTAAGGCCATATTTAAAACTGTCACATGACTGTAAATTTAACTTGCATGCATAATTGCAAAAGTGTAATGACCTGCAAATTATTCTTGTAGTGCTAGAATGGAACTCTGCATCTTACAGCACACTATCTTTTTTTAAGAGTCTGTCCTTTTCTGTTTGGCACCTACATAGTCTCTCAATCAATTGAATTGCCAGTGTCATAACCCTACTTCCCCACATATTTTTTTGTAGAGACTTACATTGTTTCCTTTTTCTTGTAGCAGCTTCAGATTTTCTTTACATTGTTTGAGCTCTTCTGTGAGTGACTGCTTTTCTTGTTCAGTCAGCTCATACTTCGCCTTCAGCTCCGAAAGCACGGTCTGTGTTCTTTCATACTAAAGACAAAGAGAAAACAGTCTGCTGACCCCTGCACAACCAACACATGCTTATATTTGCTTAGCTCACAGCTTCCTTTCCTGCAATTTGCCTTCAGTAACTTGCCTTGGAACCGTACACTCTCTTCTCTCAAAAGCAGGTAGAAGAACGTTAGATTACATTTTCTTTCTTCTCTAAATTAGGATTTTGCCCTTAACTCTGAAGGGCTAGATTACTAAAAAAACAACTTATGAAGTAAATTCAAGGCCTTAACATTCATCGCTCCTACCAAACAATTAGTCATTGGAAAGGACTGTAAAAGCTACAAAGATAAAACAAGAAGCAGGGGGACAAAGAATCCTCTGCATTTCAATACTGGTCTTAGATCAAAACCATCATTTAAATACCTACACCAAACAGGTGCAAAAATCAACATTCTGTATGAACCAAGCCCTCTTCCCACACAGCAAACTCAAACCAGTTTAAGAGTAAGCAAGGAATTAAAAAAATACACGCCTTATTACAGTCATGCAGTAGTCCCCAGCGTGGAGCAAGTACAAACACTACTGGGTGAATATGTCTCATGTCCCTTCTTTTTCAGACTCACATTCAATTTTTTCTATAGATCACAAGCCTACCGGTAGCCCCCATGGCAGGGGTTAGTAGGACAGAACCAGTAACTTTCAGTACTGGCATTTACCACGAATGTAAAAGATGAAACATCTTAACAAATACATCTGACTACAAAAACACAGACTAATACAGATGGGGATTTCATATTCTGAAAATGACAGGGAATGTGACATGGATGAATTAATAACGAAGTGAAGGGCAGAACGGCAAAAGAAACTAAAAGGAAAATCTCACTCAAAATGCTCTTAAGAGAGATCAACTACTTGTGGGAGGCTATGGCCTTCTTCCAGACACAGCCTTCAGAGGCTACACAGATGAAATTAGATGCTCAAAATGCTACCTGTTCTTTATGCACTTGCTAATCACCTTCAGCAGCCTAGGCCTCCAGTAAGATGAAAGCTCATCTTTGTAAAGAACAGTTAGTCCCATTCTCAAATAAAAGACAGATTTTAAACCTAACTAAGAAGACCATATTGACTAAAAAAGAATTAATTTTTACTCATAACAGCTAATGAAACTCTATACTGTCATATTCAGGAAGATTCCGAATAAGGGTTTACCTGTCTGAACAGCTTAAAAAGAAATTCACTAAGATAATGCACAGAAGCAAACTTCAGGACATTCTGAAAACACATGAAAGTAATTTTATTTGAAATCTTCCTTTTCAGATTTAACCCCTCGGTTGTTTTATTGTTAGCTACCACAAAGTATTCACAATAAAACTAGAGCAAGTTTTTGTTACTAGAAATTTTCTTTTCTTTTAGCTTAGAAGTCAAAGTGACTGGGCATTATATTCCCTCAAAACAGAAATAACATCCTGTGTTACCTCTTTCTGAACATCTTTTGCTTGACTCTCAGCTTCACTGAGCTGGCTTTTTAGACTAGCTGCATCCCGTTGATGTTTTTCTCTCAAAGAACCCATCTCATTTTCAAGTTCCTTTCGAGACATTTCAAGAACACTTATGTCGCTGGTTAGTGCTAAACTCTGCTTCTGAGAGCTGAAAAACATAATGCGATTGATTCATCACGTGTTTTACATTTGAACACACAAGAGATATTTTTAAAGCACTTTTCATCCTCCAAAGCTTCACACATTATTTTTATTTAACATGGAAATATCAGCTTAGAGCAACCAGAGAAATGCAGATCATCATTGTCTCCCTAGACAAAGTAGTGATACAAAAGGCTGGTCATAATCTTGCTTTTAAATATATGCGTGTGGCTTGGTTTGTATAATTAATCATAATCTATAACTTAAATAATGTATCATTCATAATTTTTAGTTTCCTAGTTTGCTTTTACTATTCACTAATTATTCATTATATACCCAAAACTATTTTGAAACCAACTTGTAGCAACAAGCGTGTCCAAGGTAGTTAGAAGTACTTCACTCACTTACACACACGCTTCTTGCCTTACTCCAGCTGCATCAGCTAAGAGCTAGCGTATTCTTCAAGGGTTTAGTACAATTGTGTAATAGTCCTAGAAAGCTCTAAATTAAGCCATTACAAACTTTAGTGTAACAACCAACAAGTGTTAATCTGTGCCTATGCAAAACATCAAAATAAGAGAGACATCGTGTATATCTCCATTATGCAAATCCTGGGTTGGCTCGTGTGATCTTCCATATGAAATATTACGACTGGAAATCAGGTCACGATAGAATGAAAAAGGAAGGTTTGAGTCCTGTAAAATAACACAAAACTTCTAGAAACGTTTTGTCATGGCAAATTATTATAATAAGTAACACAAAAGTATTTGCAAAATAGAAAAAAACCCAGCCTGGTATAACATTTTGTACCCAAAACTACAATATAAATACAATTTCAATACATTTACTGAAACACCATCAGACGCTTGGTACCACCGTTGGGAAGGAAAAAACAGAAATCCCTCTTCAGCTACTATGATACCTTCCTCGACAAACCTATTTGTGCCCTTACCTAGAAAGCTCCTTCTCTTGTCGCTGAAGTTCAGATGTAAGCAAAGTATTTTCCTTCCTTAGTGTAGCACATTCAGCTTCCAGAGCACTCCACTTTGCCTTCAACTTCTCGAGTTCACCTGCAGCAAATAAAATTTACTGGAATTGAGTAAAATTATGTAATGACTACTTCAAGCATCACCAGATAATAGATGGAGGAAAAGCTGATATCTGTCATAAATCTCAAGTATATTTGATTATAATCATGTTATGTGAACTCTCTCATAAGCACTTATAAAACATTACCATATCTTTTACTGTTATGAGGTGAGTCATTAAAACAAGCTAGTGCTTTATTTTTTTTTAATGCAAGCTTGTTCTAAGGCACCAGAGTAGAAAACAGTGTTTATGGGTCTCTTCTAGTATTTCAGAAATAGTGACAGAAAAGTGTAATTAAAAAAAAAAAAAATTTCCCAGACTTGAAGATAGCAAACAACTGAAAACATTAGATACCAGGTTTCTACTACAGGGAATGGAATGTTTAAAGCAATATCTTAAGGGTGAAAATAAGACCTTTGAAATAAATCAGTCCTTGGTAAAACAGATAAAAATCAGTGCTACATGTCTCAGTAATACAATGACAGACAGACTGGAGTCTGAACAGGAAAAAGTCCTCTCTGGCACCTTCACCAAGATTAACCGATTCAGAATTTAAAGTGCATATTTATGTCAGTTTCCCTTAGGCATGTAAAAGTTTCAGCATGAGCTTTTGAACTTTATTAGCAGATTCCACAAGACCTGAAATTACAGGCTTAGAGTACCGGCTCTCTACCAGTCCTGATAATGGACGTGAAGTGAAATGCAAATGGATGAGCCTCAAAGCCCTGTGCTGTCTCAGTCCAACATATTTGCACATCTCTACACTGTGTGTCCAGAATAAACCTTTAATTTTAAATTTATCTTAACAACTTTTTGGTTCAAAATGAGATGGTATCAACAGTTTTATTAATATTTGTATCGAGTGAAGCTTGGATAAAAAAAACTACAATGTCAGAAGACACCCATTTACAGACTTAAATTTCAGAGAAGTTACACAAGTCATTTTGGAAGTCTTTGGCAGTATCAGTCCCTCAAAGAGTGCAAGTTATTCATCTTTTCCAAGTGGAATTACACTTGGTATCAACAGGTACCTAAGCTAATTTAGGTATAATCAACAATTGCTATTTAATGAAGGTACTTGGTACATACATATCAACATACACATACGTCCATATAGAGATACAATAAATTACTACAGACAAAGAGTGATTTGAAAATCAACACTCAGATTAAGAAAGATGTTACTGTTAGCATTGGTCTGTGACACCCTTCTAAACAAGTACCTTTTAAGCGAGTAGCTTCTTCCTTTTGCTGATCCTCACACTGCTGACATCTGGCCTGAAAACTGGCTTGCAGACTGACAATTTCTTTTTCATAATCTGAGGCATCTTTCCGCCGTCGTTCAAGTTCTGCTCGCACTGTTTGCAGCTCATCTTGCAATGCAGAAATATCTGTATCTCGTTCCGACGCTGCTTTTTCTGCTACTTGTCGAAGTGACAGAATCTCATTTTGAGCACTGACTAGTTCATTTCGAGCGCTTGAAACTTCATTCTCCTTTGCTGCACGAAGATTCTCAATATCTTCTTGTAATCTTTGCAACTGGGCTGGAAAGCATACTTTTATGTTAATATCTTAAAAACATATTTACAGAAAACACAAAATCAACCCTTTTTTCATGTTTAATAGGATTAAGAATCTTCATGCAAATGAAAAATATATTAATGCTGCCAAATACACTATATTTAATGATACATGTATGCGGGGCGATGTAATACAGAGTCAAAAGAAACAAGAATTGTGGTTGGACAAAGCTTTCTTAGCCAGGCTGTGTTACATCTGTGATACTAAAACAACTCTCCAAATTCTAAAAAAGTTTTGGACTCAACTTCATTGTAAGTAAAATGAGCATTAAAGAACAAGGACACCATGGGGTTCGAGGACAAGAAGAAAAGCAAGAATCACAGAATCACCGGGTTGGAAGAGACCCACTGGATCATCGAGTCCAACCACTCCCACAAAACACTAAACCATGTCCCTCAGGACCTTGTCCACCCATAACTTAAACACCTCCAGGGAAGGCGAATCAACCACCTCCCTGGGCAGCATATTCCAGTGCCTAATGACCCTTTCCG
>WAAB01016923.1:50520-66341 GCA_013389865.1 Piaya cayana | reverse complement strand
CATCTGCAAACTTACTAAGGGTACACTCAATGCCTTCATCCAGGTCATTGATGAAGACATTGAACAGGGCTGGACCCAGCACTGAGCCCTGGGGGACCCCACTTGTGACTGGCCTCCAGCTGGATTTAACTCCATTTACCACCACTCTCTGGGTCCGGCCAGCCAACCAGTTCTCCACCCAGGAGAGTGTGTGTCTGTCCAGGCCGGAGAAAGCTCTGTGAGAAGCCAAACAGTTGCAAAGCTATACTGGAAATGTTTGCCTGTTCAGCAGTTAAACCTGCCATGTCTATAAATACTTGAAGCAGAGTCTACTTTGTCCTCCAGTCTCAACACGTAGTAAAGGAAATAAAAATTACATCACTGCTTTGCAAAGTGCAATTTTCAAAGCACAAGATTAATTTTGAATTAAAAGAGACACCTGCACCAAACACACTGAACTAAGTCCTTTAGGATTTACGGTTTACTGTAAACGTGCAGCAGTCACACACCCCATTATTTTATATTTCCGCACGAAGTAAATCTTACAAAATAGTCCCACTCAATTACTAAACACATCTCTTCCGACACAACTATTTTTCATAGAAACACACACACGTAAACAGAATCTAAAGCAAACAGCTGAGAAAAGCACAGTAGAGAGGAAAGGGAAGCATGAAAGAAAGAACAACAAAATTACAGTTAAAATCAAACCCTGACTGACAGAAGCAAAGCGTTTGATATGCTCAGTGTTTGCTTTGCTTTTTAGTGTATCAGCATTCACATGTATTTAATCAATTTTTAAGATAAGGAAATGCATATAAGATGAAATAGTCTTATCCCTTCCATAACAGAAACAGTTGTGACATGATGGATTTTTAAATATATGTGAGCAACATGAGACTTACTACCACCTTGGCAGTTTGGAAATAGTTTCTACAGGTTTACATTAACAGAAAGGAAACAAAGCAGTAGATGAGAAAAACCTAGTGGTAATACAACACATGAACAATTGCCTTTCCATGTACCCTTGTATTAGAAGCCTTCAGCCTACCAAAGCCGACACTAGGAAACCACATTTCTTAAACACCAAGAATTACAACTCGCTAGCGCAGCAGGTACCCATCAAAGAGCAAAGAAGTGATTTTTCAAACCATTTCTTCCTGATAATATTTTCTTTATCAAGCCAAGCTAAATCTCTGCTTCTCAGTAACAGCAGTATTTCAAGTAAATTTGGTTTTTTTAATTCTGTCTGCATTCCTGATGAACAAGTCTCCCTTTAAATGTTCAGGTATGAAAACAAGCATGGTATGACTTAAACTCCAAATACATACAAGTGTTTCCAAAGTTCTAGAAATAACTTACACAGAAAAATTACGACCAAGGATACTGGAATGGTTTCTGAAGTGTTGGATATAATTTGAAAGGGAAATTAGAAAGAAAACTTCCATTACATCTCTTATTTATGTAACCCATTACCTCATCTAAACCGAACATTTCACTTCTCTTTAAGTAATGACAAGTTACTTGAATTTCCTTGCTTAACCTATCTGTTCATCTAAAGAACTTCACACATGGACACAGGATCTCAATTAACTGTTTCTGTAGCACCTTCTCCTCTCTGTGACAAACATACAAAGCCATGTAACACTGACTGGTTCATAACATTAATTCCATGAAAATACTTTAAGAAAAGTTACTGCATGAAGCTGTCAGCATTTTTTCCCTCCACTACAGTTTGTAGAGGCTGTCAAGAGAAAGTCCTGACATCCAGACAATTTTTCCCAAGTTGTGAGATGCGACACTTCCGACAAGTCTGGGAAGCGGCAGCATACAATGAACACCACATTTTCAACTACCATGGCGAGAAAAGAGCAGAAAACAATCAAGACCTCACTTGAGAAGGGTTCAGAAGACAAAAAAAGTCCTGAACTTGGAGTTCGGTATTTTGATTTCTTAAGAAAATGAGGATTCTCGGTCCCATCTGCCTGTCTCCTCATGCGCCTTCCAACCACTGCTAGGTCCAAACCAAACAACGTACTGACAAAGGTACAAAGGCAGGAAGCTCCTAAAAGCTTCAGAACAATCAAGTCTAATTGCTCTAAGTAAAAATCCCAATGTAACCCTTATTGATTTTGAGGCTAGATAGTTTCTTCACCACTGAACTTACAGCTACGGGTTAAGATGATAACACAATACAAAATAAATGACACAGCAGTTACATTCTGCTATAACTGTCCTGAGCTGAAGAGAGACTGATTAGTTGTACTGTTTTTTCAAACTGCATAGACAATGTCTCAGCTGCAGAAGTGCTACTGCACACTCCAAGGCTGGATGTGGACCTCAGCAATTAAAAGTTTATTTAAGAGGATTCTACCAATGAAGAGAAGAGACTAAGTAGCACAAAAAGACTAAACCTTCTAAGTACTCTGAAGATAAAACAGTCACAGTAAGAAACCCTGGATCATTCAAAGCTTAGAAAGACTGGAGAGAGGGGAAAGAGAAAAGGCATCTGTTACAGATTACATATTTTGCATTTTCTAAGTTATGATTAGAACCACAAGAATGGACAGGAAACATTTCATAATAAAATTCAAAGATATGGTGAGCAAAATCAGATTTAAAACATACATTCCATTAACATTTTCCTTTATTAGTGCTTATAATGCCATGAAAACAGCCAAAGCTATGTATTTCCCCCTAGAAGAGGGGGCTGGAAAAAAAAATACTTTCCTACCTTGAAGAACATTTATTTGCTTGTTAGATTCTTCAACTTGCACTCGATATGCTTTTCTCTCTTCTTCCAACAGCGCTATAAATGAAGGTGAAAATGCATCCAAAAGTCTTTGTTACTAGGAAATTCCAGCTGTGTAATTAATTTTACTTACAATTTCATCTTAACTGAGAAAAATTAAAACAACTGTATTATTTCAGTACGTTAACAAAGCTAGTAACTGTAAGTGGTTTAATGAAACAGTTAATATTAAGAGACATCAATCCATTATAGTGGTAGTATTACAATTAATTTGAAATTAATATAATCTGATGCCTGATCCAAACACTCCAATGTGTGCTAACTGCAAACTGGTGTGGGAGGAGAAGAAAAAAAGGTGTAAACATACCCCATAAGGAACACTGAACTATATGCAATTGAACCGGACTACACTATCCAACCTAAACTAAACATGTAAACTATGACCTAAACAAAGAACTACCGCTGAATACAACAGATAATGTGCATTAACTGACTGAAACACAAAATACTCAATATATGAAGATGAATACTTTTTATCAGTATTAAATACCGGGAATTCAAGTAAGTATTCAAAACTATGAAAAGATGTTGGTTTATCTTGAAGCAAGAAGTCAGAACTCGATTGGACTGTATGTAGAATTCAGGAAAAAAGCTGAAGTTTCTGACGTTTATGACATTCTCAGCAGGAGATGTGAACACTGTGAATCCAATTTCCCTAAGAATCAACAAACCTCACCCCCTTTTTAAGAATATCTGGTAAATACAATTTCAATGGGTGCCCTATACAACCAAGTTGATCTGGATCTCACCTTGAAGTTCAAAGCATTTTTGTTTACTTGTCCTAGCTAGCTCTTGGGCTTCAACCAGCTCCTTGTGCAGCTGCTGAATTTCTTGTTTAGCCTCAGTCTCTGATTGGGCACCCTGCAATTCATCTGATAAAAGAAAATTTTCTTTAAATGACACATTTGTACAACAGTTTAATTTGTGCTGCCATCTGACGACTGGAGACTTTTTATTCAAATCATCCAAAGTTCATTAAAGTAAACTCAAAATTGGATTAGGTAAAGATTAGTAAAAATATTAATATCCTTTTAAAAGGAGAAAAACATATGCAAACTTTAAAACATGGATTATACAAAACATGCAGTATAAACCAAAAAACAACAAACAAGAAATAAGAGTTTTTTTAAGCGCTGTATTGTTTGGGAAGGATCCCTCGATTGATAAAAATGGAGGAACAATAAGTATAAGACAATTCTTGACTGTGTTTACAATTTGTCTGTTTTTCAAAGGAAGCTCCCTTAACCTTCACTCCTAGAACACACTTATCAGCAATGATCCTGCATCCCCCTCCTCCCATGCCCACCCTTCTAGCCCCACGTACCAGCCCTGGCAGGCAGCATAGCAGCGCTCGGACTGACCCAGCGAGGCTGGGTAATGCCAGTCAGCTGCAACAGATTATGCAAAGAGTTGCTATTAAGTGGTTTGCTACTGCCAATCGGCTTGCAACCCTGCAAGGCTGGGCTTCCTCCTCTCCCAGTGAGGACCATAACTACAAGCAAAGAAAATATTTAAGGAATTTTTCCTAAAACAAAATTAAGAAAAAGGAGAAAAGTCCAACCACCTTATTTCATTCTGTGACCTAGTGAATACTAAGCTAAATTTCACCTTTAATTTTTTTTTCACCGTGTCTAACAATATTAGGTGTATCTTTAACATAACCAGATTATCTATGCATGTTATTCAAACTCCAAATTGCTCTTCCCCACAAGTTCTGTATTAGCTAAAACACATGTTAAATACTCCTTGAGCTTATAAGAAATGACTTGCAGCTGCAAGCAAATTACATACTTTTAAAGCTGAAATTTTGGGAGCATTTAAGAGAGGAAAAGTTAAGTATTTGTAATTAAGAGCAGTGTCCTCTAATAGGCACAGACAGGAAATCAGAGCAGTAACAAACACTCCAGCCTGCAGGTATCAGCAATGTCAGGAACCGGTTCCCAGAAACTCTCGTTAACTAAATTTTCCTTAAGTCGTGTCTGTGTGGAAACAGATCTTTCAACAGGCACAAACAGCAGTAATGAACTATATAGGCAGAGGGCCAAAACTTTATATATCAGAAAGGTGAGACAGCTAAAGGAGGGAAATAGTGCAAACACTGCAGCTGTACATCATGGGAGAGGGAGGATAAAAAGGTGGATGTGTTACACACAGCTAACTGGTTAATAAACATCTACCACCATAGACCACATTGATTTAAGATAAAGGCACAGTGCTTAGAATAAACCCCCCCCAAAGATAAATTAATTGATGGTTGCCTGGATCTTTCACTAGTAAGGAAAAAATAAATACAAGCTACAGTTTAGTTCATCATTCTACTTTTGACATTCACCTTTGACTGCATGCTTGACCGCTAACGCAACTATAACTTTTTTCTGTTTTCTTCATTAAAATACTTGTTTATCAAATAATGCTGAACTATTCGTATTGTAACCCTCAAAGAAAAAAAGGCTTTTTTTCCTATTCTCACAGTAATGAACAGACAGCATCAAGTAGAGCTGAGGGCACACATGCTTTTAGGTTTTTTTCAGAACAAAATTATGAGAGCAGAAAGAACAAAGAGGGCCACATATTTAATCCAAAGACTTTCTTTTATAATTTATTAGACTTTCAAATCCAAATTTCAATTTACTTAACATATTTTGTTCTTAGCTTTTCATGGGTGAAGACCTGGGGCAATTAGACTTTCTGTCCTCCTTAATGAGACTGTTCAGAAGATGTGGATGAGGAAGCTGACAAATTACGCTCAAATCATGCTTGATAAAGGAGCAGTGTCCAAAATCCAACAATAGACACCCTAAATGAACTTTCCAGAGGACAGTTATTTTCCAGTCAATGAAAGCACACAACATGAAAAATAATGCTGCTTCAAAGGAGATGGGGAACTCAACTTATGAGACAACATAATCAGTTTAGGAAAGGCACAATCAAGGTAAAAACCCTTAACTACCCAAACGCAATAGGGGATTTCCATCTGCTTGATGTGCTTCTAAAGCAAAAGTGAAGAAATATAGCCCTGAGAAAACAACAGTTTTTCAGACTTACACAAACTGAAAATGTCTTCAACGTCTTTTGGTTCAAAGCAAACATTTCTGTGCTAATTCTAGTTTTGAAAAGGATTCCACAGTGAGTAGGTTTGCTCTATTTATAAATAATAAAGCTACTAAACATCATCAGGCTTAGAATCAGTTCCTTGAGAAGCAAATTCACATCACAAAAACCTGTTTTCAGAACAAATGAAAAAGGCTGCAATTAAAAGTATTTGAGCAACTTCCAGAAATATTCAGCATTGGACTGTCTGTGGAATTCTGTCATTAATTAAAACAAGGTGCCAAAAAAAAAAAAAAGCAAGCCAGTGAAATACAAAAGCCTGAAAACCCTCATTCATTCATTTATTCCAGCTCATGGAAAATTTTAATCTGTGATCAGATTGTTTGCCATATTACAAGAAAGGTTCTTGATGAACAGGGCTTTGTGTGTCACTAACTCATCTCACCCTCCCACAGTGACATTTCCCTTAACATCAATCCTATTGCTACATTTTAAATCGTTAAAAAAAAAAAAAGAAATAAGCAGTGTGATGTGCACAAATCATTCCCAAAGCACATGAAAACCTCTTTTCCATGAACCAAGAAAAGGTGCTGAATCCATGGGTCAGTTTTGGGGAAGAATGACCATTTCCAAGAGAGTAAAGAAAATGGAGTGTGAAGGAATATTTTGCAATTTTAGGAACTATAAAATAAAATTTCAATAAATCAAATGAAAAGCAAAGCTCATATTAAATTAATATTTACAAACACAAACATGTTAACAGAGCTCTGTTTGTATGCTTGTCTTTACACTTCTGTGTTGATAACAGAGATGACAAAGAACCACACACAGGCTGTGGTCTTATCTCATTCCTTATCTGTATGTGCCTGGCCTGTGGAAGCAACTTTATGAGCAGGCTGGCATTTCTCCATGTCTCACAGTAGTTCACTTCAAGAATTCTGCAGCATTTCCCAGGTTATTCAGATGACCACTTTCACTCACGTGAAGTTAGAAATAATTAAAACCCTGAGTTTTCTTCATTTTCGTAAGATCCATATAAACTGTATCACATATTTAACGTAAAGTATTAAGCTACTGCAAAATGAAACAATGGTTCCCAAACTTTCTAAATCAACAGAAAATTGCTGATTTTCAAAATTCCTTATGCGAAACTACCAGTACTAAGACAAATCTCAATTGAAGACACTTCTTAAGATTTCACAGATCAGTCTTATAGTCACTATGAATACATAAGTACATTGGTAAGCACAAACCTACTAACCCTCCAGTGACATTTACAGCTTCTTTCTATCTGTTTAACATTTACCTGTTTCTAACTTTGCAATAAGTAGCCACAAACAGCCTGTCTAAACAGAAGCATCCAGGGAACTGTTACTAATGGCCAGTAGAGTTGTTAACCTCACCGAGAAAAAATAAATCAGTTCTTCTCCTCTGCAACAGCTTTTACCCCTACTCTCTTCGCAGAAACCTGAAGCAAATCCAGAATGCACTCCAAGTTTACTGATGGAAAATACATTTGGAGGAAACAATGGCAATTAAACATCTCAGCATTTTCTTGTTCACTTGTTTTGTTTTCTAAATTCCAACAGTTAAACAAAAAGGAACGCTGCCTTTTCCAGCAGTTTCCGCATTCCAAACAGCTGCCAGATCAGAAACATTCTCACTCTTCCTTAATTGTACGACTGAGTAACAAATCCACTTGAAAGTCTTCCAGTGGCAAATAACATCCTTTTTAGGGCAAAGTCAGACATATTAAGTTGTTTTCTGATAAAACTCAAAACAAAACCGTGGGTTTGCAGGCTACTCATAAAAATTACAAGGGCAAATGATTCACTCCACAGATATTCTTCAAGGCTTTCATAAGAGCAAACTAGGAATGACCATAAATAGCCTCAAGAGAAGAAGAGTTATTCCAATTATTTTACTTCACTACAACATGTAATTGACTAGCGAAGCAGGTCTATACAACCAGGTATTTTTCTACTTATCCACTTAAATGTTCAGTAATGGTTATGGTTTAAATCTCCTCCTCAGTAAAGACAGAGGAAGCAACGATAGCATCCACATTTACAAAAGACTGTTTCTATATTACTACAGAAAATTTGATTTTAGTTCTTTAAAAGTTCAATTAACCCTCGCTCCTCACAACTATCAACCCTAATTCAGGCGTACACTGAAACTATTTCTCAATTCTACTTGAAGTTATAATATGTAAATTCCTAGACCAGTGTTGGTGAGAGAAGAAATTAATTTTATGAACAATTTTTTTTTACATACTAACAATCAGAAGTATGGTTTTATATCACATCACCCAAAGGAATTGTTATTGATATTTAGATGCAACTCTTCTGTACCATCATGGTTGAAACGTTTGACTTTCAGCACCCTATTGTAATACATATTTGATAAAAAACAGGTAGACAAAGAGATATAAATGGATTATGGATCTAAAGTTACAAAAATAAATTTGTTTACCTTTCAGAAGAGCTACTTTAGCAATAGGGTCATTTAGATCTTGGTCATCCATCTGGGCATCTAAAAAAACCCAAAAACCCCACACCTTTCAGAGAGCCGTTAGACTGCAGACAGTTTTTATATATGCATTCTTTATGCAGAGAGAAGCTTTCATGTTCTTCTCACTTTCCAACAGTTAATTATGAAGCCTCAAACCAAACAATACTGCTCTAAGCTTGTATCTGGCTGCAACTACTACAAACCTCCTCCATTCTTTTAGAACCTGCTCACAATTAAGTGATGTAATTCAAAGTAATTCGATCTCACAGAAACTTCACTTAAATGCTTACCTGTAGTGTCGTCGCTGCTTTTTTCCTTGCTTGGACTAAGAGTGTCCGACAAATCAGATTCTTTGACTCTTGCCTGATTCTCTGTAAGAGACAAGGAAAGTCAATCAGTAAATGTTGTAATCAATCTCTTAACTCTTTGTAAGTCTGGGCTAAAATGTATTCAGCATCACTAAATTCATTAATCTAGCCTAGCATCTAATGGGAGATGCAACTACCTCATGCACAGCTTGAACTTTTGTTAAAGCTGTATTCTTGCCAGTTGGAACTCTGTGCAAAGCTGATTCAAGCACAGAACAAATAAGAAAAGAAAACCAGAACAATGCAGATACTGTAACGAGTCAGAAAGAAACTGCTGTTAGGAATAAAATTATGCTTCAGTATTTTGGACAAATAAAACAGCAGTGACAAGTCTGGTATATATACTGTGCTGTTAACAAAAGCGTGGTATGGGCCAGTAAAGAACCACTGCAATATAAAATAATGCACTATTTTCTAGAAAGAATTTTCAGTTCAAATTGTATTAAGAGAAGGCAGCCAGCTATGTCCTTTTCAACAAAAAAAATGCCTTCACAAAATATCTGCTCATTCACAACCCACCACCTTATTACAGGCATGTTAGCAAAGCCACACGCAGTTGTCTGGAGTTTTTTTAACCAGTTCTAGATATTTAAAGGGGAGCAGGCATTTTCAAAATGTGAGGGGACTTAATTATACTGGTGTATCCTTTTCCCACACAGCAGTAGTCCTGACTCAGAGTCTAAACACTGTGAGACGCTTATTTTTAAGTAACCATTCCAGTTTATTTCTGATGTGTTCGTTAGAGAAGGGCAACACCAGCTCTAGTGCAGACAAACTAGGAAGTTAGTCAGCAAGGAACCATGTCCCCAACACGCAGCCGAGTGTTTCTTGGCTGATTTTGCAGAGCCTTGGTTTGACAGCATCACTCCCCACCCACAGATCAATAGAGGTTTTCTCTGAGTCTTAAATTCTAGATAAAGAGAGACTGTAAAAGGCAGCATTACATCATTCCCAAAATACAGATTTTACTTCCACTCAAATACATGGAAAAGTATGGCGAACACAAGCAATTTCTTCACATATAGATACTGCAGGTGCAACAAAAAAAAGTATCGGGACACAGGAATAAACATACACAGCAAAAGAACAAATGAGTTGTACCGAAGAATTAGTATATGAAAATACTTAAAAAACAAAGGAGAAGCAAGAAAGCTTGTGTCCATTGTTTCTCAAGTAACGGGAAAAGAAACAGAACAGACTCAAAATTAACGAAGGGGATATTGAAGCCAACCTGTGCACTTAATGTGCACAGAAATTAGCAAGATAACAAAACACAGACAGGTTAATAAAGTTTTCTTCATCTAACTTGAAAAGATTCCTATTCTCTGCGCCAGAACAACATCTACTTGTACGTGAAACAGTGCCAGATACAAACGAAGCAGCTGATCAAAAGCCATACTCTTTCTATCTTAATGTAACTGAAATCTCCGGAGAGGGAGAAGGGGAAAGCACCCGGACACTTAAAGCACGTGAGGGGTTTGGACCTGGCAGCTGTTCCAAACCCATCTTCAACAAACTTCAAGGCTCATCACGACTAGAGTAGCTAAAAACTTGAAGTTTGAGAGCGGTTCTTCATTAAAATAAAAGAGGTATTTCCCTATTTTTAGGAATAAGGTTTTTAACTAGTATCTAAAGATCTTACAACACCAAGCATTTGACAGGTATCACACAGAATCAACCTCATAAGATTGCTATTAAAACCGTAATAATTACTAAACCAAGTAACACATTATTTTCAAAGTATTAAGAGAAATATATCCTAAAAGCCTCACCCATGTCGTTTATATTAGTGGCCAATCCAGAAGTGCTAAGCTGAGCAGTATCTGCATCCAACTAACTTTACCATATCTGGTCATACATGGAAGCACAGTGTTCTTGCTCTGCAAGAACAGTGCAAGTCCCAACCACTGAATTAATTTTCTTCCCCTACCTCCCTCCCACACTCCCCTCCCACCCACCCTCGGGTACACCAGCTTTTTCCTCCCTCCTACCCTCCTCCCCCTTAAATGAGGAACAACATTAGGCACCAGAAGAACAAGGCATCACTTTGTATATCTGAAACAGCAGAAGTCAAAAAGAGAAATGGTTTAGAAACCTGCTTCCTATTCTGGAACCAGTCATAAGCACAAAACTCCTTCCTGTACAATATATTATTTCACAGCAGTTGTCCCTACTTCCCGTAATAAAACTAAGCTGAATAAATATAGCCAAAATGATGAAGTATATTAAAATGTGTTGACATCATACTTACTTGATGAGTTAGAATACATTAACAAGCCCTAAAAATAGCTCGCTCACTGCTTTGCGAGATAACTGGCACGCAAGTGTTACATGACAGTTATCGTATGCATTCTTTGGCCAAATATGGCATCTTGTCTATAGCTTTACTCACGTACAGAAACAAATTTAAGGTGCAATTGCATGCACGAAGGTCAGAAGATAAATGGACAAGTCTCTAAAATACCAGAATTCTTAAGCAGCTAACATTTATTCAATACAGTAACAATTCGCAGAAGGACTGAGAGTAAAGAAATGAGTTAGTATGTCTAGACATTAATAAAAAGCTACAAAGGGAGAGTCAGCCGACAAGTGCAAACAAGCTTACATTGTTAGACACATAGGAAATTTAGATAAGACACAATTTGTTGCACTCCTGATTTTGGCACTGCAATATAAGGACCAACTGTTCTTTTGCAAGATAAACCATTTCTAATTTGCTCCTTGCATATTACTCATTTTATTCAGAAGAGGAAAATAAGAGATGAACGTTTATATTTTCCACGGAAAATGTACAGTTAGGAGGTTAATATAAAGTTGGGAGTATGTAAGTTAAAAAGAAGTCAAATTTAAATGCACTTTGGTCTCACTTATGTTTTAAATAAAACATTATTGTGATTTGGTTCTATCATAAAGACAAAAATCTGCTTGCAATTTCAAACAGAAAATGCTAATAAATCAAAATGCTACATTTAAATTTTTTTTTTTCAAATGTACATTCAGATAAGAACTCGGCCAGAACCCAGGTCACCATTTCATGCATTCAATCCTCAAAAACTGTTTCCTTTGAATCTTTTTACTCTAAGAGTATTTGGAACAGAGTTCAGAAAGCAACATACCTTCCCCTTTATCAACTCTTTTACTTAAGAAAGTATTCAACAAAACTCAAGCTGCTAGCTTAAGACAGAACATGCACTGAAGTGACATAAAAAGCATGCTTCAAAAACAGGTAAAAGAATCCAGAAATCTAACCTTTCAAAAGCTTTGTTTCTTCCACTTTGGTTAGATGTCCTTCATCTATGATCTTGTCTGCCAAACAAAATAAGTGTTACTTTGCAAGCTCAAATTAAGCAAGCTTTTCCCTGCTCACATCTACGTAGACTACATTCCATGACCAAATTAAAAGCTGATATTACTTCCTACTCAGGCTTGAGCAAAAACTTTATTCTAGCATAGAATAAAGAAACACAAACCTACTGGAACACTGTGATAATGTGCATAATTATTTCTTCTGCAATCTATTTGCTTACATTATTAATACTTCACTAATACTTCAGTTCACTAATGAGAAGTTAAGAAAATTATTTTTTATTAGGTTTTTTAAAAAGTCTTACTTAGGAAAATAAATAATACATGCCTCAAGTTACAGTTATCAAAAACCCAATTCTAAGAGCTGGTTGCCTGAAACAAATCCACCAGAGAGCAGAAATCTAGAAATACAGCATAGTAAAACAGCAATTGAGAAGCCACCTCCACACCACGACTGCTTTAACAGTGCCTGTGAAACGTAACCAGAAAGAGCCTTTCTTAGCTTAAAACTTTGACAGCTGCAGAAACTGCCAAAGAGCTGTGCATACAACACATTTAGCTCCACAAAAATGAGGTCTACACGTAGCATTGACAGGGAAGGCTATTTTTGGATGTCAGGTACATAATACCCTAAAACAAGGAATTTGAGACTACACTGCTAATTTCATTGTAAGTCCATCATGAATGCAAACTCTAAAACCAAAGGAAAAATAGGTTTGGATTAAAGGTACCAGAAGAACTACTGAACCATTAATTTCTTTTTCAGAGGAGTTTCCTTAACAACCATGCCAACACGCAAAACTATTGAGGATGACGTCTTAGGGATCACCTGATCAACTTCTATGCAGTAGATCTTGCAATTTAGACAGTGTTGGAAGATAAGACACAACACTAAAACAGCAGGCTTAAAGCTGTCCCTGCCTGTGCTCTGTGCTCTCTGGTCTGCTGGTAACAGAGACAGAGCAGCCTGGATGAACAGCATGTACAGGATGGTTCAGCTTAAGGAAGCTGGACAACAATAAATTCTTTTCCTATTTTTAATTAGAAGAATAGCAAGCTTCAGTCAGCATTTCCAGCTTCAATCAGTTCTGAAGATGAAATCCCTGTACTCTTCTGATGCCATTTTGCTGTAACCAGGACACTCCCAAGGACAGAGGCACAAAAACATTTGTGTGGAGAAAACTTTATCGACCCTAGATAGCAAAACAAGCTTTCAGATAGAGAAACCTTGAGGTCTGAAGAAGAGTTTGAATGGTCAAAAGCTTATCCTGTCCCCTTTCCTCCCACGCAGCCAGACAAACCAGTCTACAAGAGATACACCCTTCACCTCCTTTCATCTACAAATATTGTCCAGCAGCGCTATGACACTTAACAAATACTGCTTCAGAAATACACTGGATTTTCAGGATTGCATTCAGGTCAAGCAAGCGTAGGAGATCACTCATCATCCAAGTTCAGAACAGTCTCAAGTTCATGAGAGCTGGGAAAAGTCACTATGCCCAGGCTTAGGAAGGCACCACAGAGAGAATCAAGTTACTGCAGCCGCAAGTGAAGACTCAGTGAGTGATACCATGAGCCCTTTTCCATTTAAGATAAAGAAGTAGAACTAAACTCAAGTCTTCATACATGATTATTACAGGACCCACAAGGCAGGAGGAGGGGTGGGGAGGCAGGCATCAAGAAAGCAGCTGAGGAATTCTGCCCACATATAAAAAAAACCAACCTGAATGCAAACCCCATGCACTCAAGGTAGCTATCAACTGTTTCATCTAAAGGGGTGACTCCTCATCTAGGCTGGGCTGTTCGCTTAAAAGAGACTACTATAATCAGTTTACAGAAGAAAACATAGCATTATGAACTGATGGACTCCGAAGCTTTCACAATTCAGTAACTGTAAAAACCAGAATAATCACAGAACAAAACAAAGAAACTGATCTTCCTGACCCAGATATTTTTCCAAACTCAGATCTTCACAGCAGCTCTTTATACTTTTAAGAATTCTCAATTCCTATGGCTAAAAAAACTTGCAGACTTCCTTTTTTGCTTTCCCATGGTGGCTTAGTGTTTTCTAACGTCCGTTATGAACTCCAACATTTCTACAAAAGTCTGCTTCTTGATGTTATTTCTTCAGTAAAGACCTTGAGCACACAAACCTCTTTGCCCAGAGCAACCCAAAGCTGACACAGCTGCTATTTTTCACTTGGTGGCTGACTTCTCTCCCATCTTACAAAACAAGCAAGCATTCTCTGTGCTTTAAGAATGCTCGCATCTGTACATTTCAAAGCCAACAAAAACAGATAATTTCAGCATGGCTGTGAATATTTACATAACAGAAAGGTGGATGTTGATGGCATTGAACTAGTTAGAACCTTATCCTGCAGCCTAGAATGGCAGAATCCAGACACTAATAAGAAAGTAAAAGCAGATGTACCTGTAGCTTTATAACTTCCTTTGCCTTTCCAGATCTCCATCTTTTCTTATTACTGCTCCAGTAAAATTCATAATCTCTTTTTTAATTATCTTTATTTTTTAAATCAGTCCACATTTTGCCCAATAAAGCTGTGTATTTGGCCACCAAAATATAAATTAGGGTGAGGATCCTGTCTTTAGTTTGACCTTAATAATTGTATCTTTCATGCTATCCTGTCACAACTTAACAGAAAAGTGAAGGGTTGCAGATACATATGATAATTTTAACTGATAGATTCTGCTCTGAAGTTAAGCTTTTGGTTCATCTACATTTCTTTTTGCTGATGAATGCAGCTCAAAGGTAGCCTTCCTTTAGCTGTTTAGGTATTTCCTACCTTTCCAATTTAAGAGCTCCCATTTAGATTTAGGTTGCCTATCACTGTGTAGTATAATATTTAATATCTGTTAACATTAAAATTATTAGAGTAACATGTCCAAGACGTATATGCTTTTGTACCAAATTAGCCTTTGAAGGAGGCCTGTTTTGAAGGCCAAGGAAAGGGAACATGGCCACTCTGGAAAAACGTGAATCTAAGTAGCTTTAACCTTACTTGCCACCTACAGGTCAAACTCATAGAAAAGTTGAAAAAAAAAAAAAGTTGAAAATAGTCATTCAATCCATCCAAAACCTATTCCATTTTAGATAGTTAAAATAAAAACAATAATTTTAAAAAAGTCTGAAAACTTAGTAAAAAAGGGAAAAAACCTGACTTGCATTTAAAATCATAAATGCAAAAATCACAGAATGAGGGAAAAAATAAGGATGCAAACAAAGAAGAGTTTGATTGGAGCAAAAGACAGGAAGCTGGCAGGGTACTAAATCTCTTTTGCCTATAGGTCATCACCTTTTTCAGTAATATCTCATATTATCCTAATCCTAAAGAAGCATCATGACTTCTGCTGCCCGTGTCACTGGTTTTCACCAGTCATTACCAAAAAAAAGTTATGAAATGAGCAACAAGTGAGCTGGATGTAATGATCAGAAAGTAACAGACTTCCCAGATCATCCAAAGCAAGATCTCTTAACATTTATAACATTCCACAGATGCTGTAGAACAGGACAGGTTGCTTAATGACATTGTGAGTTACATTCTGCTTAAAAATAAAAATAAAAAAATAAGTAATACCCTTAAAAAGCTACAGAAGCCAGATTTTACAACCAACACTACCCAAAATTAAGCATTCAAGCTTCATTACAAGTGAGACTTTAGCGTCTGAGTTTTTTCTCTCCCACAAAACAAATAGTAGCTTTAGTGTCTTCAGAGGTCTTGATTGCTCTGAACTGATAAGCACTTTCAATTCCTTACACCTCTAGAACACGA